>JACBKR010002900.1:0-32277 GCA_014218235.1 Colocasia esculenta | reverse complement strand
CTGGAAAGGAGAACCGAACCCACAAGGGGCCTTCACGACGGCTAGAACACCTCCTCCTCGCTCCACGACGCTACCGCCGCTCCGTCGCGAGCTCGCCGGTAACTCCACCACGCCCAAGCCACCGAGGAAGAAGGGGGAAGCCTCCCCACCTCGGAGAGGAGAAGGGAAGGAGAAAGGAAAAAAAGAAGAAGAAAAGGCGCCTGCCAGGCTTAAGGCCTCGGAACTGAGGTCACGACAAGCTAGGCGTCACGTTCCTAATAAGAATGCGACATGCAAGTTGTCGCCTTCCCACAAATTCTGACAGACTTGCTGACAGGCAGACAGCCTCCAGACCACGTGTCATGCATGCAGACAACTCAGGTGAACGCGACAGCTGGCATGTCACCTTCACACGTACCCTGCAGACACGTGGCACACAAACCAACAGGCAACGGGAACGCGACACAAGGGCCGTCGCCTTCCGAACTAGAAGGCGACATAGAGCATGTCGCGTTCAGAATGCGACACCCCGATCCATCGCGATCCCAAGGACAACACCAAGGAAGCTAAAACCCGGAATGTTACAGACATCTACAATACAGATAACAATAGCAACCTACAAGGACAAAAAGTCATAGAAAAGCTAAGGGAAAAAATTCATGGTATGTTGAGCGGTGGTGGAACCTGCAAGGAAACTCATGATGAATGCGACATTCACCTCCACTCCACAGTGAAATAGAATTCAAGGCTAAATATTGTAAAAAAGGGGATATTTTGAAGACCATTGCAAGGGGTAGATCAAAAAGTTTTTCATCCAGGGGTAAAGGAAGATCTACAGAGTCAAGGAGTAGAGAACATAAGGGAAGGTCAAACTCAAAGTGTCATAGAGAAAAGTCTACGGAAAGAAGGAGTAGGTTGACGAGATTGGAGCTTTCAAGGACCCAGATTGAGGCCTCTGAAGCTCTATCATCACCAAAGTAGGTACGTCACAAAAGAAGTCATTGCCAATGTAGGTTCTTCACCTCAATAATAGAGAAACAGGGAGTCAACAATACTACAAACTCCTCAAAGTAATATTTAGAGAGGAAGGAATTCAAGTGGTCATTATGGTGGAAACATATGGGGTAACAGGTGATGTGGATATCTTTGGTCCAACGCACTGGTTGGCATGTCCACATGTGTAGCAAGGTTCACTATTCATTGGAGCTTTGTGATTCCTTAAGAGTTACCCCATTGTCCAAGGTTTCTAAAGAACAATAAAGTTTTGTGGACGTGTGATGAGTGGGTTGGTACCATCATTGTTTAGCCAAAGGAGAGTTGAACGGCACACCACCCACTGGTGCCGTATCACCTAGGTTAACCAAGAGAAATGGCACACCACCCCCTTGGTGCCATATCACCTAGATTAACCAAGAGAAATGGCACACCACCCTTTGGTGTAACACCCTCTTCCAACCACACACACAAACATAATACATAACTTTTGATCAGAAGAGGGGTTACATTGACAAACTTCATTATGGGCAGACAAATCTGTGTAATGCATAAGACTAACAAACCATTCCACAAAGTAATCCTTAAAAGCATTATACATCAACAAAGTTCTTTTATACCAACATCCATTATTTACATAAAGTTAAACACCCTCTCTTTAGACTTTTAATATTACAACAAAATCTCTAAGAGTCAGTAAAATTATGCTCTTCATCTTGATCAGCAGCGGAAATGAAAATAATCTGTAGCTGAATTTGCATCCATCTTCAATCTGAAGGGTTGGAGAAAACAAAGACATGAGTCAGAGGACTCAGTAGGTGGAAGTAAGCAAGAGTCTTTCAATCAAATCCAGCATAGTGGCCTTTTTAGAACATAATATCTTTATTTTCGAATGTCTGAACTTCAAGAGTTTAATGTATGGAGATTGGACTAAGTACAGATTTGAATCTGGGGTTAGAATAGAAGTCACAAGTCAATTCATAACTTGATATAATAAAACTTGAGTAGTAAAAATAGGAATTTCAATTGCAGAACTAAGTGAATATTCAGAAAACGTGTATATGGATCAAAACATACTTGCTCATGAACTTCATAGACATATAGCCCAATTTGGTTTCATTACGGCTCAAATGAATCTCAGAACAAGGGTCACATATGTCTTTCAAGATTCAAGTCATAACTTAATTTGGAAAATGAATTCGACAGGCATCACACTACTCTCAAGAGGTTAATAAATAACGTAAATACATCCTCAGCGCCTAGGCGATTCCAACACCTTGGATGTTGTTCATTGCGCAAGAACGTGGTTTATTACCCACCATCATCAGACCACTAACTTGGATTTACTTACAAACTGTCGCCCACAGTTGACCACAAGTGCTTGGTGCTACCACAAGTGGTCCTAATTCCCTCTTTGAAGAGAGCACTGTCTTCAGATCATAAGTTATATTTCATGAGCATAATAAGAGTAGAAATTCAAGGATGGTTTGGTTGATGATCAATTAAGTCAAGTTGGTGGTAAAGTAGTTTAGAGTCTAAGAAAATAAGGAAGACATCTGGTTTGGACAACACAAGAGTGTGCCACCTCTGACTGGGGTAAGGTTGGTTCGTGTTAAAATTTCAGACTGGTGGATGTCAACAGCCATAAGGTGGCTGTCGACAGCTACTGGTGCATCCAGAACCAGATTTTGGAATCTGGCCCTTAGCTGTCGACAGGCTATAGGTGTCTGTCGACAGATGGTTGTCATCTGTCGGCAGATAGGTTCTGTCTGTCGACATATATTGATGTTTTGGGTTTCTGGGTTTTGGAACAAAGGTGTCTGTCGACAGGTGAGTCCTGTCTGTCGACTGCGGCAGAACTTCCTTTCTGAAATGGTCAAAAATTGACTAGTGATATGAACTATAACTAAGGACTTGAACAACATGAAATAAGAAGGATAATTTCATACTTCTAATAGCCTTGTTGAACACAAGTTAAAGATGATACCAAATCAAAGATTATCCTTAAAGATTCTAATCAGAAGTGGAACAAAAGGAAGAAGAATCCTACAGGACATGGACAAACAGGGAAATATGAGCTTTTACAAATGAAAAGACTTCAAGCATGAAAATAGGAGACTGGAGAGGAAACCGTAGGAAGGAACCTACTTGATTTAAAGATAACGATCCCCTCTTTTCCCAGTAAGAGTATCCTTTGCTCGACAAGGGAGAATAACAGAAGCAGTTGAAGTTGTAGTGGCAGCAGTTGCAGCAGTGGCAACAACACACAACAATGATAGTCCAAACGGCGATATGGCAGGGTAGGGGGTGATAGCTACATCAGCTACAGCAGAGACAGTAACAATGGGGAAAGAACGAACTAGTGAGTAAAACACACCCAGAATGGCCAAAGAAGAGTTTATATAAACCCCAAGTCTCATGCATGCATGGCACGTAGCCATACACATGCCGCCGTGGGACTTCATATGTCTTTACAATAGCCACGTTAACCATGGCCTTTTACCCTTCTCACACGTACCATGACATGTGTTAGCTACTTACACCAAACAAAGTGGTCTTACGTAGCCAAGACTACGTAAGCAATATTCAAAAAAATGAGTTACGTAATAGGGATTAATTCATCGAGACCCTTTGGCCCTATATTTCTATACTTAAACAATGCCCAATCGAGTTGAAATTTCAAACATAAGCCAATTGAAAAGTTTTGCAAATTATGATGATTTTAGTTTAATTTTTAGAATTTATTTTTCATCCAGCAAAAATTATCCCGAAAATTATTGTGTCGACTTAATTCAGGATATTTATATTTTCGGAATCAGCACATTTTTCTGAGAATTATGGTGGTCTTAGAATTAAATTCTGTTATCAAAATCCGATGTTGCCCTGTCAGAGTACGTACGACCGAAAGTGGTACCGGTGTATTGATAGTGTGTCCTAAATACACTCTTAACTCTAAATATCTCAATTTAAGACTAATTGGTATGCATAAATAGACATTTCTAAGTAAATCATGATGTTTAAAATTTGAGAATATTACACTTGGTGCTGTATACCTATGTTAACCAAGAGAAACGGCACACCACCCATTGGTTTGTATCACCCATGTTAACCAAGAGAAGCGGCACACCTCCTATGGTGCCGTATCACAAATGAGACCAAAGAAAAAGTGTAACGGCAGCTCACCCACCCTGCCATAACCAAACGATCACATCATCCAAACACAAATTGTCACTTGTGAGTCAACGCATGTTCCTCATGAGGTCGACGTATCCAGCAAGCCCATGACAGACCAAGACACATTCGCATCGACGCAGGTTCTTGACAAGGTCAACGCACCTGGTCAAAATGGGGTGTAGGTCGATGCAAAATACAAGATGCATCGACACACTTTTAGCAGGCCACACTCACAATTTAAGGAGGATTTGGTATGTGTCGACGCACCTCTGATGGGTGTCGACGCAGTCAGCATGAGATCCAAGAAAAACAACGGCCCATGTACATGCCACCATATCAACATGAGACTCAAGAGAAACAACGGCTAAGTACACTCCTACCATTAACACATGATACCCAAGAGAAACGACAGGCCATGTACCTGGTGTCGTTATCACATGAGACCCAAGAGAAACGGCAGGCCATGTACCTGGTGTCGTTAACACATGAGACCCAAGAGAAATGACAAGTCATGTACCTTGTGCCGTTAACACATGAGACCCAAGAGAACGACAGGCTATGTACCCTGTCGTTATCACATGAGACTCATAGAAACGGCGGCCCAAGTACACCCTGTCGGTTAAAGAAGAGCCCCCCCCCCCCCCCCCCCCCCCCCCCCCCCTTCTCACATCCACGATTATATAAGAAGAGGCCTGTCCCAGAAGAAGCGGGGAGAGGTTTTTCAGAAGAGGAAGGCTCAAGCAGGCTTGTAGCCAAGTTTTCCCAGGAGTTCTAGAGAGGGAGGCCAGGGAGTAAGGGTGCTCTTTCTTGTGTCTGGGAGAACGTGAGAAGGAAGGAGAGGGTCAGTGCAGTAATGAGAGCTCTGTAGCAGAATCCCTTTCCCCATTGATGAGTTTTTTTTTATTTTTGTTTCATGTTATCTTCTGTAGCTGAATATCTTATTTTACTCATTGGGATGTGTGCCTATGAGCATACATACTTAAATGCATGAAGATGCTTGTTGTTTAGTCTCTTCTGTTTTTTCCTTTTTTTTTTTCCTCCCCTCTTCTCAGTGTGGATGAGCATTGCCATTTCTTATGGTTTCTTGAGTTTCATGCCCATGCTCACTAGAAGAGCATTTTGGGGGTTTCCATATACCCCTTGGTGCCGTGAGTAGAGACCTCTCCTCCCTAGATCTCCTTTTCTTTGTTTTTCTTTTTGAACTTTAGAACAGTGAAGAAATGAGATGGCGTGGCAAGGCCCAGTGAGAGATTTCACACCTCTCCATTGGCACTGTTAGAATCTCTCACAACAACTCTCTTCTTTTTGCCCTGTTTAGGTTTTCGGGTGATGTTTTGTTCGAGATGTTCCATCTTGTGGTTATGGATTCCATCAGCTCCTTTGTAGGCATGCCTTAGGATTGATGTCAGATACCATCCTTTTACGGTGCACCACACCCTAAAGTTGGTGTTGTCTCCATTTTTTGGTGGATAGTGATCATGCCCCTCCTACATCCTCGTATAGAGGGGAGGTGTTGCCAAATTTTTGCCATGAAAGTAAGTCGGCACATGTGAATGTTTTGATTTAATTCGCAGTGATGTACTCGTGCCGTTTTAGGCGGCCATGTGGGTTAACGGCATGGTCTCGTACCCGTGCTATTAGAAATGGACATGGAATCATGATGAGGGTCGATGACAACCTCCATTTTGAAACACCAATGTGTTGACAAAAATAATAACAATAAAAGGATAGACAAATGATCTTTACTTGACCAAGTTGGTGTTGTTTCCCACTTTCTTCATGCCACTTCAACTGAATCGGCGGGCTCTTAGACCCCCGCCAACCCTTTTCTTCATGCCACTTCAATTGAATCGGCGGGCTCTAAGACCTCCGCCAACCCACTCTCTTCATGCCATTTGTAGTGAATCGGCGGGCTTCACCCCCGCCGACCCACTTTTTCATGGCCAATCAAAGTGAATCAGAGGCCTTCACCACCGCCGACTCACCTCCCTTCACACCTAACCAAGAGAAACGACACCAAACATCCTCGCCAATTCACTTCCCTTCCTGCCCAATCAAATGAAACAGCACCCTCCATTCGTGTCGACTCACTTTTCCACGCTCATCCCAAAGTGAACCGACAAGCCTCTCCCCTGCCGACCCACTTAAGTCATTCCCTCCTTTCCATTTGATGACTCTTCTCTGTGCCACTCATCACATCATAAAATTAAAAAAAAAGAATATATAATGATGGCACTAGCCGCAAACAATATGACAATGTTGACCATAATAAAATGATCTCTATTAAATAGATATTTTGTTCTTTTGTACGTTCTTTATCAGATGTTTTCTTTTCTGGCCATAAGACTTTCTACTCTGGTGATTAATTATTAAGAGTTTTCTCTCTCAGAGAGACGTAATTAACGTTGTTGTGCTTAGGCAACGGCGGGATATTGATCCCAGCCCGATACTCATTTTCGTTTGACGAAGTCAAATGGCAGGCAAAGACACCTAAATCCCTCCGACTCTCAGAGGCAGAATATGTTATCACTTACGTGACTGGCACGCCTGCGCTATGCGATTACCGATTCGTCTCTCGTCACCACAACTTGATTAGCACTCGATGGGACTTGAATCTGTAATATGTATCTATATACACATGAGAACATGATAAAAGTCCAAACATATAAGATAACCAGATGGATTATCCATAAATTCACTTCCACAAGAGTATCTTCAGAAAAGGACGCATCCCTTCCTCTCCAAGAAAAGGTAAAATAAAAACCCAAAAAGACCCAAGACAACTCACGTGTGCATCCAGCCCGACTCGGCGCACACGTGAGCCCAACCCAGCCCAATGGGCGGGGACTCGTGGGGTCCATCATAACTCCCTCTTGTTCCTTATAGAATATATCCTTACGAATACAATGAGTTATAAGACTCTTTTACATTCTTGTGATTTCTAATATGGGATAAAACCCCATATATATACACAAGAAAATAGCTCCCTCTTCAAACCTTGAGTTTACCCAATCTTAAATGCTGCCACCCATCTTCTGCCCATCAGACGTAGCCCTTGGGTTTATAGAAATATTTAAGAATGAAACACATACGTTAATGGACTAGCATTGCATCACCCGCTGAGTATAAGCAGATCAAATGCCAGTGAAGAAAAAATTCCTATGATTTTAGATAGGATATTTAGCTTGAGGTTTAGATCAAAGTCATAACTTAGCTAGCTAGTGTGTACTGAGGTAATTTTCTTCTGCTCTATCTCTCTCACTCTCACATTCTATCTCTAGCATGCAAGTTTTGCCTTTTGCCTCCTTTAGAATTCGAAATCCTATTCACCTGTCCTACTTCAGTACTAACAACATTTCTCTGTTTAAGGAAAACCTGACACGAGAGAACACCCGGCACACATTTCTGCCATGTTACAGGGCTCCAACCCACTGCGTTGGAGTCCGCGATCTCAGGCTCTCCTTGTCTTTAGAAGCTCTTAGGCCGGGGAATCAAATGACTTTTTAACAACTAGCTACAATATCTCTAATTCGAGTAATACTTTTCATTTATATAAATGTGTAGCAAGTGTTAATGTGACGAATACCTGAGTCTATTAACTTTTCATGTATGAGATATTGTCTCTTCTCTCGCTTTCTTATTTCATATTTTGTCACTCGACACGTAACTTGATCACATGAAAGTATGTTCATCATGCGAGCGCTTAATGCAGATTTGATACTGCCTCTCCAACTGATCAGTACGTGGGCAATGGCAAGAACATATAACCATGCACCAAAAACTTTCGTTACTGCGCACGCACGATCGATCATATGATGTGAAACTACAAGTTATCTTGGATCACAACATGTACACCTAGCTAGTTGTTTCTTAGTACTTGGAACGTGGCCTTTGCCTTCATCCTAGGACATTTGGCTCTTCGAAATAAAACTAATCCGAATGGTGTTGGATTCTGATCATAGCTCATGTCGTTTTCAGTGTTGCGAAGAAACCAAGCTCTTGGAAGTTCCTGCCGGAGGCGAACGTTCACAACAGCAGATGAGGCCGCACTACATCGGACAGTATATAAACAGGGGCCGGAAAGCTGTTGTCTGTTCTTTGTTGTGTCATACCAAGTATAAGAGGAGATTGTTTGGTTTGCAATAGGATTTTCAGAAGGAGCTATAATTTGGTGTCCGACCCTGCAACTTGTCTCCCATGTTAGGCAGACGATAGTGTTGTTTAATGTGTTGTAAATATCATCAGTTTTTTTTTCCAGATATTAGAACTTATACTACAAGGTTTCCAATGTAGAAAGAATCACGAATATGGATGTTTCATCATAGTTTACATTGTTCTAGAAAAGATGAAAGAACCCATTGGTGGTACATACACCTCTTCATGCCCATCAGCTGTCTTTTACGAGAGGTTCTTTATCAACTAATAAAAACTGCAGCTTTGTTGGCTTAGCACTGGAATGTGGATATTAGTTGAAGGTTGCTTGGTAAAGATCAAGGCATGGAACAAAGGAACATGCACAAGGCCTAGAACCACAGATTGTCCAATCAAGGGAACAAAATGACTATGTCAACGACAAATATGTCTCTTGTTGGGTAATAATCATATTATACATAATTCAGCCTAGGTAACAAAATGACTATGTCAACAGCAGCGCAAGACCTGTCTCTTGTTGGTTATATAATAATCATATTATAAATAGAGAAGTCCAAGAGGAGCCGAGATTTATGATGGGGGGCGAGAAGCTACATATATAATTGGTTTGGCCCATTTGGAGTCTATTTAGAGTCTTCTTATTTTTCTGTAATTTGGGTGTTATTTTGCACTATTTTTAAGTCCAAAGGTAAAGTAGTTTAAAAAGAGTCAAATTAGAGTTCATTTAGTTTTTATTATGTAATTTTATATTTATTATATGAGTCACGTCTTATTTGGATAGGAGTCTACATTTTTCTTTCTTTATAAGGTGTTTGGTTGCAATTTTTACCTCTTTTTTCTCTAAAATTTTAAAAAAGAAGATGTTCATTAACACATATTTGGTAAGACAAATTTTTTTTAGGGAAAATTTTTTACCTATGTAAAACTCTCTTTTAAAAAAAATAACTCTGGACCAGTTTTTTTTTTTCAACTCTCAAGGCAAAGGCCCAGCCCTCCCTCGCCCTGGCACCCTCCCCCTCCCTCGCCCCTGCGCCCCGGCCCCCCGGCGCCCTCCCTCGCCCCCGACCCTCGGTGCCCCCCCTGCGCCCTGGCGCCCTGGCCCCCTCCCTCGCCCTCGGTGCCCCCCTCCCCTCCCTCGACCCTGCGCCCCTGTGCCCCGGCCCCCCCCCTCCCTCGCCCCTGCGCCCTCCCCCTCCCTCGCCCCTGTGCCCCGGCGCCCCCCCTCCCTCCGCCCCTATGCCCCGGCCCCCCTCCCCTTCCCTCGCCCCTACGCCCCGGCACCCTCCCCCTCCCTCGCCCCTGCTCCTCCTCCTCCTCCTCCTCCCCCCCCCTCGGCCGCACCCTCCCCCTCCCTCCCCCCCCCCCCCCCCCCCCCCCCCGCGCCCCCTCCTCCCCCTCCCTCGCCCTCCCCAGCGCCCTCCCCCACCCTCCCCCCCACTGGACCCGCCGCCCGCTCCTCTCCATAATTTTTAAAATTGGATACTTCTTGCCAAACAACAGAACTGTTTTTCTTAATTTTAAATTTTGAATAAAAGAGAACACATTATAATTTTTAGATAGAAATAGCTTTTTTTAAAAAAATTGCTCCCAAACACCCTATTAGGTATCTAATATGATAAGTCCTATTAGGGATATAAGTCTATCTTTAATTTGAAGTCTATTAGGATTGGGAATAGCCCAAACCTATATAACACATGTACTGCTCTATTTTTGAGATAGTGGATTGAACGAATGAAAGAAGAATTTGTAGTTTTGTTCTAGAAAGAGTTTTGAGAAGAAGCTCCACCCTAAGGTGGTCCCTGTGAAGGAGAGGGCGCGAAGCCTACACCCCACCTTTTATCCCCTCTCCACTGAGACTTCGGCTATCTCTTCCTTTGTTCTTTCGCTGTCCACACTCTATCCCACATCAATTTTCGTATTAGAGCCAAGTTTTGGTTCCTTCCAATGAGTCGAGATCCAGCTGCTTTCTTCCTTCTTCTGCTCGCACGCCTGCGGGGTCCCCTACTCCGCGCCGTCGTCAGCCACTCGCAGAGCATCCCTGCGCAAGCCCTTCTGCCCACCTGGCCTCTACCGCGAGCGTCCCCCCACTCAGACATCGCCCATCCTGGGACGACTCCAGTTCGCACCCTCACGCCGTTGCACCCTCATCTCCAACACATGCGGACCCCATCACACTGGGTCCACTTCCCCCCCCCTTCGCACGTTGCGGGCAGACGCCGTGGCCACACCAACCCCTCCGTCGTCAGCATACATCCCCCTTCTTCCTCTCCAGTGCTCTTTTCATTTTCCCTCCCGCTCTCTCTCGGCTTCTCCGAAAGAAGAAAAAGGAAGAAGAGGAGGGACATAGACGTATCTAGTGAAGAATCAGTGGGGTCACGTGACCCCACTGAAATTTTAAAATACTATGGATGAGTCTAAAATTTTTATTAAATTAATTTGATTGAAATTTTTCTAAAGGTAGTGACTCCACTGAATTTTTTTCTGGATCCGTCTATGAGGAGGGAGGATATGTCGTCGGGGCCTCCGGACCCGCCCTCTAGCGCCGTCGTCGCCGCCGCTGGACCCACCGTCCGCCAGTGCCATCGCCATCGCCGACAACCGCCCCCACACTGTCGTGCCCTTCCTTTTCCCTCCCGCTCTCTGGTCTCTCCCACTCTCTGGTTCTTGCATGAGGGTTGTGAGAGAAGGGGGGAAAAGGGAGCCCAACCACTTTAAGTGGATCGCCGGTTCGCTACAGTAAGTTGACAAAAATAGTACTCGATGAGGAGCATCAGGACAATTATATTTCCCAAGCTATTGTTGATATTTTATTGCAAACTGGTGAGATTATTATTGATGGTGATCAGGCTTTTGTAGAGTTTTACCTAAATTTTTTAAGTAAAACTCAAATGAAATCAGTTAATTATTTTGATGGAGCATGGTGCACTATTGATCCCTCGAGATCCTACATTACTTTGGGAAAACAGTGGTTGGAAGAGCGACATGTTGTTATCGACTCAAACCAGCCTATGTGCATTATCCAGCCATCGCATTTAAGAGGTAAATTTTGTTTTCCCAAGTATATTTCTACTGTTGCCAAGCCAGTGCTTCTAGAGAAGACCGTGATTGATAAAAAGCCATTGGAGTTGGTGACTATTACTAATCATGTATGTGTGAAGACTATTTTTGTTGATGCTTGGGATCAAGACTTATTCGTAGAGTCTAGACTTCATTTGATATGTGATGATGTATTTGAGATAAGCCCATCATTGACAACTACCAATGATATGCAAGATTTTACTAGAGATCCGTGCAACTATGATATGATATGGTACGACGCACACATCCTATGCAGACTACAACTTTTCAGAAGGCATATTGGTTTGGATATCCCTATGGCGACTTTACTAGTGCATGACTTTGTTATTCCCCTGCCTCTTGTATGGATATTGCGACACTTCAAAACTCAAGGATGAGTTTTCTCGAACCAGGGGAAAATGATGGGGAGCGAGAAGCTACATAATTGATTTGGCCCATTTGGAGTCCATTTAGAGTCTTCTTATTTTTTTTGTAATTTTGGGTGCTATTTTTGCACTATTTTAAAGTCCAAGGGTAAAGTAGTCCAAAAAAAAGTCAAATTAGAGTCCATTTAGCTTTTATTGAGTAATTTTGCATTTATTTATTTGAGTCAAGTCTTATTTGGATAGGAGTATGTATTTTTCTTTCTTTAGATTTCTAATATGATAAGTCTTATTAGGGATATAAGTCTATCTTTAATTGAAGTCCATTAGGATTGGGAATAGCCCAAACTATATAAACACAAGTACTGCTCTATTTTGAGATAGTGGATTGAACGAATGAAAGAATAATTTGTAGTTTTGTTCTAGAAAGAGTTTTGAGAAGAAGCTCTACCCCAAGATGGTCCATGTGAAGGGGAGGACGTGAAGCCTACACCCCACCCTCTATCCCCTCTCTGGTGAGACTTTGGCTATATCTTGCTTTCTTCTTCCATTGTCCACACTCTGTCCCGCATCAATTTACATGATATTAGATTTTATCAGTTCGACACTTGCAAAGGAATGGGAGAACCCTTCTCAGATTTCACACCATATTCTGGGGAACGCTTGTGATATCTCCCAGATGAGAGGAGTCTAGATCCTCTCAATACATAGAAGGACTGGAGATATTCTCAAAATTTTGAAGATATCCTCACTCTATCCCCAATCTATCCTAATACGAAACATGGCCTATTAGTATTTGTGGGGCTTGCGGTGAGATCGTCTATGTTTTACAAAAAAAAAAAATCAAACCGAAACATGAAAAAGTTATAGAGAATATATTTCTTTGCAAAACTCTCACAAATATTGATGGAATCCGATCCTCCCTTGTACTGAGAGGAAACCGAACTCAGACGAGAGAGAGGGAAAGAGTGTGGAGAGGAGAAAGAGGATCACCACGTGTCTACATGGATGGGATATATACTTAGGTTCCACCCCCCACCCCACCTGGAGTCTATGACTCAAATTGCATTCTATTCCGATTTTTCCTGCTCTCGCAGTGTGATCTAGATAGATAGATAGGATAGTGTTCTATGTACATGAGTATTATGGGGTCTCAAGTTCAAATTTTGTTGGGACGAGTTTGAAAGAATTTTCTAAAAGATAAATGCAGTATAGAATTATTTCCAATCCCATCCTCCAAAGAAAATTTGAGCTGGATAGAATAAATTGAAATAATTTGTAAGGAGGGGAAAGTTGGGTAGGCCCATTAACACCTAACCAACCAGCCCCATTAGTCTGCAGGGACCGAAGGCGGCCTGCATTGGGTCTATCCTAGTTTTCATAGCCCACACAGAACTACATAGGCCAGCTTAGCTCCGAGTCATCGATCTTTTGGGATCATGATGTGGCCTCCCTCTGCATGGCACATGGCGGCCCATTTCTATTGCTTGCCATGTCTCAATCATACAGCGACATGGTCGATAGTCGCACAATGCGCACCCTTGATAGGTGCCCGTAGCTCCCTCTCCTCCATGATCCATGTTGTCTGGAGCTGACAGTGGTGCTCCTCATACTAGAGGGTGGGAGGGGGAGGATAAGGGCACAAGCGCTCTCCACAAGCACCCAAATCGCGGACGTAATACACCCCTCTCGCCCATAAAGATATTAAGCAACCTCCTCTGATAAATGCTCACCCACTCCCCTACAGCTTGTCTACATGGCTAGAGAATAGGGACATGACCGACAACCCTAGAACGGTGCCAACCTCTCCTACTCTAGAACGGTTTGTCCACACTGTTACACTATAAACATTATACTGTTGCTATTAGTTAACTTTCAATTTTAGAGAAAGGGAGATATGTGTAAATATAATAAAGTATAAATATAATCATTGTACATATCTACAAGTAGAAAAAATTATAAATATATTTATTAAAATTAAGGTCAAAATTATAATTGACCAATTTTGTAAGGTTTTGAGTTAAATTTTCTAAATTTCCAAAACAATCTTTGGAATTTCAATTGGAAGTCATTTTGGGTAAGATTAGTTTAAAGAGAGGCGAAACATATATAGATATAATTATTGGCCAAATATATATATATATATATATATATATATAATTATTGGATATGTAAGTGAATATTTTATCAAAAATGGTATAGATAAGATGGTAAATTCAATATAAGCATGGAGGACATGGTGACAAGTGTGAGGGTGAGGTAGCATGCTATATAAGGTTAAAGGAGATGGTGACAATTGATCCTACCTAGTAAGGTGGAGTTGAAGTGTCACCATCCTAAACACCCCGGGGGTTTATAAATAGAAAGAACTTCTTCATTCTTCTCACATTTTTATCTCACCAACATCACTAAAATATAGGAAGAAAAGTAAAGGGTAGGAGAGAGAGTGAGTGAGAGAGAGAGAGAGAGAGAGAGTTTTAAGGTAGGCAAGGGATATGCTGACCTATGAGTTACTGTTTTGTTTTATTTTACCTTCTCTTATACACCTTGTTGCTTTAAGTTTTATTCCTTTGACATTACTTATCTCCCATTATATTATTAAGTATTTCTCCTTACTCTATAGCCACCTGTTTGACTTCATTTTGATACCCAAAATCTAATCTATGGCTCAAAAATATGTTTATGTTGCTACCTTACTCTCATTTCTGTAACTACTAATTATGTTTTTAACCCAATCTCTCCATAATTTCTACCACTTTGTTTCTCATAAATTAGCCAAATATATATACTATATAGCTATTTTCTACTTTGTACTTTCTATCCAATTTTTATCTAAGGGATTAGAAAATTTGCCCATGAAAATGTGAATGTAAGGACACCATGGACATTGTCACAACAAGAATATATATGTATTGAAACTCTTATAAGTATCTATTAGGGTGATGTCATTTTAGGCTCGAGAACAACAAGTCATGAAAAAAAAAATCTAATGTATCATCCTTTCGGAGTGAAGTTAGGTGGGGATCCATCCTCTAATATTGTGCTTTGCCAAGATTTGGTATAACGACCCAAGAATCCGATACCTGGAACCCTCCAAGTACCCGACCCTTGGACCGCCACCCACGGATTCGAAGACCCAGAAGGGTTAGAAATATGCCTAGTGAAATGTACAACAAGTTACAATAGCTAAGCAATTAAATAAATACAACAGCGGAAGAAAGAATATACACAATGTCCCAGATAATAATTCAAGTGCAAAAAGAAATACTGACCATTGCTAATGCTGTTGACAACAAGCGGCACGATGCTGACCATCCGAACACGAACACCGGCTCCCTCGAACTCAAACCTGGAAGGAAGTAACAGGGAAGTACGTGGGTCTACAAGTATCGCCAACATGGCACAACAACACACAGTCTCAACCTCAGTAAGCGTGCTCCAAACACACCACAAAACTGCACAAGCATACAGTAAGGCTCTCTTCTGGACAACAACCTCGGTGAGTGCGCTCCAAGCACGCCACCAAACTGCACAAGCAGACAGCAAAACCCCGTCTGGACAACACACACTAGCCACAACCCAGCCTCTACTAGTCAGTGGTCAGGTGCGCCCACTGGCATCTTACCGCTCAACCATGAGTCCAGGTCTCCCCTCCCATCAGAGTGAGATGCGTGGACAAACACAACCACAAGCCGTAGTCTAGTTAGACTACGGTCCCACGCATGTCCTCTCGACACAGCTCTAGAACCGTGTAAGGTGAGGTAGTGAGAACGGACTAGTTGGCCCGCACCGCGACACTCCAAACTCCACGGGACCCGGACCAACTAAGTGAGCTCTACAAATGACTCAACGCCACTGTCCAACACCGTTTTCTCCTTCATCCGGAGAAACGCTCGACGGACGCACTTGTGTCTCAGAGACCACCCTCAATGGGCCCACGAGGACGGGGGTCCTGAGGAATGGTCACAACCCAAAAGCGCACTGTGCGCTGGGACAAGCCCTCAAGTGTCGCAACACCAGGCAAAGAGTAGTAAGGCATAGTGCTAGAAAGTCAGCACAGAGTACGGTACGAAAACGCAATGCGGAAGCGGACCCGCTAAAGTACCCGACTGACGGTCAACCTCGAAGAGCATACATTGCCACACCAGACAGTTGGTTGGCCCACGTAACTCACCCCACGGGTGCCAGAAACCTTAGCATGACTGTCTGGGTCAACTGGTCAAACGGTCCCATCGGATCGGTCGGAGCCGACTCGGGTGGGCCCAAAAACTGAGGAACTCAGTACGATGACTCGAAAGACATATATTACCACCCCGGACAGTTTGTTGGCCCTCGAAAACCCCAGCACGACTGACCGGGTCAACTGGTCAAACGGCCATGTCGGCCCGGTTAGAGCCGACCTGGGCGGACTCGGAAATCGAGGAACCTGACACGGCAGTCGTCAACCCCAGACTGGCCCACTGGCACAGCCAGGACGACCCCAACGCCGAAAACTGCGCAAAAAATGGACTCCGAAAGGCCCAAAAAAAAAGGGGGCAAGAACCCTGCTCGGCGCATTGCACCGCGACCAGGGCTGCCCAGGCCCCTGGCGCAATGTGCCAGTAGGGCAATGGTTGGCGCAGTGCGCCAGCCGAGAGCCCCCCATCCCATCCCCACACCGGCCCCCTATCTCTGCGACAGGGAGGGGAAGGGGGAGGGGAAGGGGAAGGGTCACTGGCGTCGGCCACTGTCGGCACGGCCCGTCGGCGCCGGGGGAGGGGCGCTGGTCGTCTCCGGCCCCTCCCCGGCCATCACCGACGCTAGGAGAGAGAAAGGGAGACAGAGAAGGAGCGGGAGCAGAGAGAGTAGGTGGGGGGGGGGACCACTGCGGCACACAAGGAGGGGTCCCTACCCACGGCGGTAGGACCCGCCAGTGACGATTCCAGCAGCGGAGGCGAAGGGCGATAGTGGCGGCGACGAGATTTCCTCCTCCGGTGGCGGATAGAGCAACGGCGTGGGGGAAGTAGCAGCGGCAACATGCGACGCTCCTCCACAGCCACAGGAGGTGGCGGCCGCAACACAACGAATGAAAGAGAGAGAGAAACAGAGACAGAGAGATCGAGAGGGAGAGAGCGAGAGAGAGAGAGAGAGAGAGAGAGAGAGAGAGAGAGAGAGAGAGATGAGGGAGAATGCGAGAAAGGCGAAGCAAGCTCGGGGGAGGGAGAAACAGGAGGAAGAAGGAAGAAGAAGAGAAGGAGGGGAGGAGGTGGGTTGCAGGAGGGGGGAAGAAGAAGGAAAGGAGGGGGGTTTCCCCTTCCGAAAATAGGCCAGGCGGCCTTTTTTGAAGCCTCTGCACACGATGTGCAAGGGGGAAAGGGGGGACCACTCCCCCTCCCCTCCAGGGCCTCACACTTGGTGTTATTGCTTAAGTACTAGGTGAATTCTATATATTTTGGCCTCAATATTGGTGGTGTGTGATGCATGTTTGATTTCGAAAGTGAACTCTTAGCTCTTATAAATGCTAGTTCAATTTTCACCTACTTCTCATCTCTGGTATGGCCTGATCCTAACTCCAGTAACGAAAAGAGAATCAGCGAACTAGCTGCTTTTCGCCTCTGATCTTTCTCCTTAATATGAATATGGCATTGCACTGAGAGGTCTTGACGATATCTTCCTAACCTACTAAGCTAACTAGTCCACGTTCACGCGAAAGATAAGGAGCAGCGAAAAAAGAACTAAACTGATTCAACTAATTCCAATGGAAGCTTTTTGGAAAGAGCGGTAAAGACAATCACGGAATGATGAGGACATCTTAAATGAAATAGATCCCATACCCGATAACTTATTTTAAAGTTTTCCCAGCTCAAGGCACCAATCTGACTGAAAGACAAAACTCGAGTCAAAAGTCCTAGTGAACCAATAATAAAGTCAGTAGGAATCGGACCTGACATAGTGAATTCCCTAGGAAAAGGTCGTTCAGTCACTTTCTGAGCTCTCCTGACTCTTGGAAAGGTAGCGAGTAATGAAGAAAAGAGTTGATTCTCTGCCTTTTACAACCTTACCTTTCCAATCTTTTGCTATTCGTAGATGTCAGGTACTTATTAGATATAAATTTTTGGCTATCGAGGCCTTAACTTATGTTATTTGACTCAATTCTTTGCTATTACATGTCTTTCTTTCGTATTTTCTTTCATGTACAATTATTATGCATCCTAAGCCTAAGTATATGATTTATGAAAAAATTTGTTACTGCTATTTTTTAACCGTGGATATGTCCTTGATGCCTACTGAGTCTTGACTCACTAGATTTATTGACATTTTTTTCATGAAATTTAGAAGGAAGTTCAAGTCCCGCCCAAGAAGAATTGTAGATTTCATCATTTCATTGTATTTTTCCTTTTTATGGTTATTTTGCCTTGTATAAGTCAATAAGATATAGATTGGAAATTTAAAAAAAATGTGCATGGTTGGGACAATATAATTGTGCCAGGGAACACTTAAAAGGGACCTCCTGACCCAAACGAAGAAGGGGGAACTTTGGTGCAATTATACGTCAGGAACTCTTTTTCTTCATCCCCTTCTCTCCCGCATTCTTGTAAGTTTCTTAACTTGAGTGTCAGAGGGTTTTCCCTTGGGACTACTCCCGAGAACCATTGATCGCTCATTTTGTTTTGTAGTTTCTAGTCGGTGTTCTCTGTTGAACAAACAAATTTAAGAGCTCGTTGAAATTGGAAGCTAGAAAACTTGTTAAATGTTTTCTGACTGATGCACTATTTGGCTCTATTTGTGGGAAGCACAACAAAATGTCATGGCTTTATGAGGAACTAACAGAATATGGGAAGCTACCATGACAACAAAGTCGCCCTCGGGTATCTTCATGTAATGGCTTGGCCAGCAATGATCAGGCACCCCAATTGTAGCCTACATCGACTGTTGCCATCGAGGAGTTGGCGACCATATGCACCCAACTCCAAGCACTGGTTGAAGCTTGCTAGGGCCTCCTCAACCAATAGGTCACTCGGAAGTGCACTATAACACCCTGAGTATTTAAGTAAATACAAAAGGATTGAAACATGATATTTAAAAGTGTGAAGGTAAGAACGAAAATAGTAATAAAATAATCTTAAGTTAAAAAATTGTTCACAAGTAATCCCTGATTAATGGTTTAGCCAACTTTAGCCCTTGGTAAATGAAAACTACCACCTTGTCACTGAGTGAATTGTGTCAACTATAGAATAACCTATGTTTGCTGGTTCCACCACTTGTAAATAATGTCAAGTTGCGTTCTTGAGTCAATTTAGCTGAATTGTAGTAGAATT
Organism: Colocasia esculenta; assembly: GCA_014218235.1. Classification (NCBI taxonomy): domain Eukaryota; kingdom Viridiplantae; phylum Streptophyta; class Magnoliopsida; order Alismatales; family Araceae; genus Colocasia; species Colocasia esculenta. Next base: position 13,241 of record JACBKR010002900.1, on the reverse strand, counting down.
TATAGATACACCTCATATCCTACCTCCTGCGTGTAACACCCTCTTCCAACCACACACACATACATAACACATAACTTTTGATCAGAAGAGGGATTACGCTGACAAATTTCATTATGGGCAGACAAATCTGTGTAATGCACAAAACTAACAAACCATTCCACAAAGTCATCTTTACAAGTGTTATACATCAACAAAGTAACTTAGTATTAGTGTGCCTTATTTACATAAGACCAACCTCCTCACTCTAGACTTTTATTTTACAACAAAATTCCAGAGAATTCAAAAACTATGCCCTTCTTCTTGATCAGCAGCGGAACCGTAAGTAATATGTAACTGAAATTGCATCCACCTTCAATATGAAAGGGTTGGAGGAAACAAAAGCATGAGTCGGAGGACTCAATAGGTGAAAGTAAGCGTAGGTGTTTTAATCAAATCTTGAGTAAAGGCTTTTGTAGAACATAATATTCTTCAGTTTCGAATGTCTAAACTTCAAGAGTTAAATGTATGGAAATTAAACTAAGTATGAATTTAGATCTGGGTTAGATCAGAAGTCACAAGCCATTTTCATAGCTTGATCTAATAAAACGTAAGCAGTAAAAATAGGAGTTTCAATTTCAGAACTAAGTAATTATTTAGGAGGTGCGTATATGGATCAAAAACAAACTTGCTTATGAACTTTATACTTAGCATGAACATATAGCCCGATTTGGTTTCATAATGGCTCAAATGAACCTCAATACAAAAGTTACATATGTCTTTCAAAATTCAGATCATAACCTAATTTGGAAATGAGTTCGACATGCATCATACTACTCTCAAGAGGTTAATAAATAACCTAAATACATCCTCAGTGCCTAGGCGATTCCAGCACTTTGGATCTTGTTCATTGCGCAAGAATAGGATTTATTACCCACCAATATCAGAACGCTAACTTGGATTTACTTACAAACTGTCGTCCACAGCTGACCACATGTGACTGGTGCTACCACAAGTGATCTTAATTCCCTCTTTGAAGAGAGCACTGTCTCCAGATCATAAGTTTCATCTCATGAGCATAGTAGGAATGAAAATTCAAAGATGGTTTGGTTGGGGATTAATTCAGTTATCTTGGTGGTAAAGTAGTTCAGAGTCCAAGAAAATAAGAAAGACAACTTGTTTAGACAATACAGGAATGTACCACCACTGACTGGGGAAAGGTTGGTTCATATTAGAAAACCAGATTGATGGATGTCGACAGCCAGAAGGTGGTTGTCGACAGCTATTGATGCATCCAGAACTAAATTATGGAATTTGACCCTTATTTGTCGACAGACTTTAGGTGTCTTTCGATAGATGATTGTCATCTGTCGACAGATGGGGTTTTGTCTGTCGACATATACTGATGGTTCTGGGTTTCTGGGTTCTGGAACAAGGGTGCCTGTCGACAGGTGAATCCTGTATGTCGACAGCCGCAGAACATTCCTTCTGAAATGGTCATAAACCGACTGGTGATACGAACTATAACTAAAGACTTGAACAACATGAAGAAGAAGGATAATCTCATACTTTCAATAGCCTTGCTGAATACAAGTTAAAGATGATACCAAATCAAAGATTATCCTCAAAAACTCTAATCAAAAGTGGAACAAAAGAAAGAATTCTACAGAACATGGAACCACCAAGGAAACATGAGTTGCTACGATTGTAAAGATTTCAAGCATGAAAGTAGGAGACTGGAGAGGAGCTATAGGAAGGAACCTACTTGTCTTCAAGAGTATCCTTCGTTCAACAAAGAAGACGATAGTAGCAGCTGACGGAGTAGTAACTACAGCAAGAGCAGTAGCAACGACAGGGAAGATAGCTACATCAGCTACAGCAGAGACAGTAACAATGGGGAAAAGAATGAACAAGTGAGTAAAAAAACCCACCCAGATGGCTAAGGGAGATTTTATATAAACTCCAAGTTCACATGCATGGTTGGCACGTAAACCTCTAACCATCATTGTGAAAAACCCACGCGTTGATGTTAAAACTGCCTACTCTTCTTTCTTAGCTACGTTCCCAGTGAAAGGTTCTCACCTCTAACATGTTTTGATGATACGTGTAATCCAGTTACAGAAGGAGTGGTAAGCTTTACGTAGCCAAGACTACGTAAGCAATATTCAAAAAAATGGTTTACTATAGGGGTCAAATCATCCAGACCCTTTGGCCCTATATTTCTATACTCAAACGATGTCTAATAAAGTTAAAATTTAAAACATAAGCTAATTGAAAGGTTTACAAATTATAGTGATTTTAGTTTAATTTTTAGAATTTATTTTTCATCCAGAAAAAATTATCCCGAAAATCATTGTATCGACTTAATCTTGATATCCGTGCATCCATAATTCAGGATATTTATATTTTTGGAATCACCATATTTTTCTGAGAATTATGGTGGTCTCAGAATTAAATTATGTTATCAAAATCTGGTGTCGTCCTGTCGGGGTACGTATGACCGAAAGTGGTACCGGTGTATGATAGTGTGTCCTAAATACACTCTTAATCCTAAATATCTCAATTTAAAACTAATTGGTTTGCATAAACAAAAATTTCTAAGTAAATCATGATGTTTAAAATTATAAGATATTACATTCCTCCCTTTGTTAAAATAAATTTCATCCTCGTAATTGACATAATTTACTTACCAAATTGTTGTGGATACTTCTCTTTCATCTCTTGCTCTAATTACCATGTTTCTTCTTCGATAAATGCACTTTTCCATAATATTTTCACTAGAGAGACTGCTTTGTTTCTAGAACTCGCTCTTTCCTGTCCAATATTTTCATGGGTTTCTCTTGTACAGTTAAATCTGGCTGTATTTCCACATCTTCATGGCTGATTATATGAGAGGGATCCATTATATATTTCCTCAACATGGATATGTGAAACACATTATGAATGTGGGACCAAGAGGGCGGTAGAGCTAATTGGTATGCTACTTCTCCTATTCTTTGCAATATTTCAAAAGGTCCTACATATCTTGGACTGAGCTTTCCCTTCTTACTAAATCTCATGATACCTTTGGTTGGAGAGACCTTTAGAAATACATGCTCACCTACGTTAAACTCCAGTGGCCTCCTTCTCTTATCAACATACTTTTTTTGTCTGTCACGAGCCATTAGTAATCTCTTCCTAATTAATTTAATTTTCTCTGAACAGTTCTGAATTATTTCTGGTCCAATGATGTTCTTTTCTCCCACTTCTGCCCAGCGGAGGGGTGATCTGCAGGGTCTACCATATAATGCCTCATATGGTGTCACCCTAATACTCGTATGGTAACTATTATTGTATGCAAACTCAATTAAGGGTAGGTAATCATCCCAACTGCCACGCCAATCTAAACTACAGGCGCTCAGCATGCCTTCTAGTGTTCTGATAGTTCTTTTCGATTGACCATCAGTTTGAGGATGATATGCTGAACTAAATTTTAATTGTGTACCCATGGCTGCTTGCGGACTTTTCCAAAATCTAGCAGTGAACCTTGGATCTCTATCTAAAATGATTGATAAGGGAATTCTATGAAGTCTTACTATTTCTTTTATATACAACTGAGCCAAGTCTTCCAATGCTGGAGTCTTTGTAATTGCTAGAAAATGAGCCAATTTAGTTAGTCTATCCACAATTACCCAAATAGCATCATGCTTCTTCCTTGTCTTTGGCAAACCTATTACAAAATCCATAGTTATCTGCTCCCACTTCCATACTAGAATTTCAATTAGTTGCATAAGTCCGGCTGGCTTCTGGTGTTCAACTTTAATTTGTTGGCATGTTAAACACCTACTCACAAATTTTGCTATGTTCTTTTTCATTCCATGCCACCAAAATTGCTTTTTCAGATTCTGATACATTTTAGAGCTACTAGGATGGATTGAATACTGAGATTTATGCCCTTCCTTCAATAATTCTCTTTTTACTTCTTCATTTTTCGGTATGCATATTCTATTTTGAAATCTGATTATTCCTTGACTATCTTTGATGTATCCTGGTTTGTTTACCATCTCTTTTAATTTCTGATCTTGGTTCTGTGCTTCATCAATTCTATCTAGTAATACTGACCTTACCGTCAATCGTGCCAGTATTAAATTTTTTTCACCACACCTTAGAGAGTAATCAATTAGATCTGTCATTTCTTTCCACTATTGGTGTAATTGTAGTGCTCTTGATTTCTTTCTACTCAACGCATCAGCTACCATATTAGCTTTACCCGGATGGTAATTCACTGTAAAATCATAATCCTTCAAAATTCTAACCATCTCCTTTGTCTTAAATTCAATTCCTTCTGAGAAAATATGTACTTTAAACTCTTATGGTCAGTATAAACTTCAAATTGTTCCCCATACAAATAGTGGCGCCAGATCTTCAAGGCATGTATGATTGCTGCCAATTCTAAGTCATGAGCTGGAAATTCCTTTCATGATCTTTTAGTTGTTTAGAGGCATATACTACCACTTTCCCATGTTGTATAAGAACACATCCAATTCCTCTTTGAGATGCATCTGTATACACTATAAATCCTCTGATCATTGAGGTAAAGAACTGGAGTAGTGGTAAGTTTTCCTTTTAATTCCTGAAAACTGGTCTCACACTTCTTTTCCCATATGAAAGGTATCTCTTTTCTGGTTAACTGAGTCAAAGGCGTAGCTATAGAAGAAAAACCTTCAATAAATCTTTTGTAGTAGCCCGCTAATCCCCAGAAACTTCCAATTTCTGATGGATTTTTGGGTCTTTCCCAATTCAGAATTGCTTCAATTTTAATTGGGTCTACTGCTACACCTTTTCCAGAAATCACATGGCCTAAAAATTTCACTTCCTTGAGCCAAAACTCACATTTACTTAACTTAGCATACAATTGATGTTTTCTTAAGGTTTGTAATATAATTCTCAAATGTTCCTGGTGTTCTTCTTCATTAAATGAATATATCAACACATCATCTATGAATACCACCACAAAGTTGTACAAATAAGGCTGGAATACCTTGTTCATCAGATCCATAAATACAGCAGGTGCATTAGTAAGTCCAAAAGGGAGTACTAAAAACTCATAATGTCCATATCTGGTTCTAAATGCTGTCTTGGTGATGTCATCTTCTTTAACTCTCAATTGATGGTACCCAGACCTTAAATCTATCTTAAAAATATTGTGGCAGACCGAAGTTGATCAAATAAATCATCAATTCTAGGTAATGGATATTTGTTCTTGATTGTGACCTGATTCAATTTCCTATAGTCGATACATAATCTGAGGGATCCATCCTTCTTTCTAACAAACAACACTAGAGCTCCCCATGGTGATACACTTGGTCTAATAAAACCTTTGTCTAATAAGTCTTGTAACTTCTTCTTTAATTCTGTCAACTCGGCTGGTGCCATTCTATAAGGAGCTATAGATATAGGTAAAGTTCCAGGTAAAAGTTCAATAGTAAAATCAATTTCTCTAATTGGAGGTAATCCAGATAAATCATTAGGAAAAACATCTGGAAATTCCTTCACAACATCAATATCTTGAATTGATATCTGTTTATGCTCATTTAATATGGCCATTACACTTGCTAGATAACCTTGACAACCGTTTCTCAGCCATTTCATGGCTTTAAGTGCTGATATAGTCTTCTTGTTTCCATTAATCTTTGAACATCTATAGCTGAAATCTTCCAATCCCGGCCTTTTAAATGTTAAAACTTTCCTATGGCAATCTAGTAATGCATGATTTTCTGCTAACCAATCCATTCCCAGTATTATGTCAAAATCTTGCATATTATCTAATACATATACATATGTTGTAAGTTCATGCTCTTCAATTTCCAGGTTTATTTCAGGGATGACAGAAGTAAGAATAACTATTTGACCAGTAGGACAGTCAAGTACCACACTTTCTATCAATTGCTCTGATTTTTTAGATATAGAATTAACAAATATCCGAGAAATAAAAGAGTGAGTTGATAACACTCTAGCATACATATTTTCAGTCAGGAGAATACCTTCAGCCACAGTGGGGGTGTCTTGAGCTTCTTCTTTTGTCAAAGTAAAGACTCTAGCTGATCCTTTGGGTGGTTGTCTTGAGGCTTGCTGAAAGTAGGGTTGTGGCTTTTGTGGACTTGTCTGGTCTGCTTTAAGTGGACAGTCCTTAATCAAATGTCCTTTCTGACCACATCCAAAACATTTTCCCGCTACTTTCCAGCATTCATCACCTGGGTGTTTTCCTCCACATTGAGCACACACAGGCCAACTCTTTTTCTATTCTCCTTGCTGCTTGATTGGATCAATCTTTCACTTCTGACCTTTCGTTTCCTTAGTATATAGATTTCTCTTTTTGCCCCCATTAGTTTCTTTGTTTTTCATATAATCTAAATTCAGATTCCACTATAAACGTAGTCTTTAGTGCCACTGCCATGCTTTGGGGGTCCAGTGGAGCTACCCTGCTCCTCACATTGGGTTTCAACCATCTTACAAATTTCTTTGCTCTTCTGAGTTCATTGTCACAAATGTGAGGTGCGTATTTTTCCAGTTCGGTAAATTTTGTTTCATATTCTGCCACAGTCATATCTTTTTGCTCCAATTGCAAGAATTCCACTTCTTTCCTATCCTTGATGTGCGGTGGGGTGTATTTCTCATACAACTCTCTTAGGAATTCTTCCCAATTAATGTTATCCCCTCTATTTCTGAATGCATTCCTCATGACAGATTGCCACCACTCATCTGCTCTATCCTGAAGCATATAAGTTGCCAGTGTGACTTTGTCTTCCTCTTCACATCTAATTGCCTTAAATATCTTCTCCATCTCTCTAACCCATCCGTCTACAACCTCAAGTTGACTACTTCCTTTGAAGGCTGGAGGTCCCATCTTCTTGAATTTTTCTAGCAAGAATACTCCAGAGATTCTTTCTCCATTCACATCTTGTTGGTTTTTCATTAGGATTTGCACTAACCCCTGGAATGACTGCATAAAAGTGGCAAATTGGGAGTCCCAGCTCTTCCTTCTTGGGGGTTACTTGCCGATAGAATATTGGGGACTTCTTCCCTAGAACCTTCCTTAATTTCCTCAAGTCTATCCCCACTGGTCGTGTCGATAGCTTTCCCTTTGTCTGCCATTTCCTGGATACCATCAAACACATCCAATTAATTCATACTAGTCACTTGAATTTTAAAAACAAAATAATCATTAGAAATTCTACAATACACACAAATGTTCACACAAGTGTTTTATTTATTTCCTTTGTGACAATGGTCACAAAGATGTCTATTACCCATAATTGTCTCTGATACCACCTCTGTAACACCCTCTTCCAACCACACACACATACATAACACATAACTTTTGATCAGAAGAGGAGTTACGTTGACAAATTTCATTATGGGCAGACAAATATGCATAATGCACAAAACTAGCAAACCATTCCACAAAGCCATCTTTACAAGTGTTATACATCAACAAACTAACTTAGTATTAGCGTGCCTTATTTACATAAGACCAAACCTCCTCACTCTAGACTTTTATTTTACAACAAATTCCTAGAGAATTCAAAAACTATGCTCTTCTTCTTGATCAGCAGTGGAACCGTAAGTAATCTGTAGCTGAAATTGCATCCCCTTCAATCTGAAAGGGTTGGAGGAAACAAAAGCATGAGTCGGAGAACTCAATAGGTGAAAGTAAGCGTAAGTGTTTCAATCAAATCCTGAATAAAGGCTTTTGTAGAACATAATATTCTTTAGTTTCGAATGTCTAAACTTCAAGAGTTACATGTATGGAAATTGAACTAAGTATGAATTTAGATCTGGGTTAGATCAGAAGTCACAAGCCATTTTCATAGCTTGATCTAATAAAACGTAAGCAGTAAAAATAGGAGTTTCAATTTCAGAACTAAGTAATTATTTAGGAGGTGCGTATATGGATCAAAAACATACTTTCTTATGAACTTTATACTTAGCATGAACATATAGCCCAATTCAGTTTCATAATGGCTCAAATGAACCTCAATACAAAAGTCACATATGTCTTTCAAAATTTAGATCATAACCTAATTTGGAAATGAGTTCGACAGGCATCATACTGCTCTCAAGAGGTTAATAAATAGCGTAAATACATCCTCAGTGCCTAGGCGATTCCAGCACTTTGGATCTTGTTCATTGCGCAAGAACGGGGTTTATTACCCACCATTATTAGACCACTGACTTGGATTTACTTGCAAACTGTCGCCCACAGCTGACCACATGTGACTGGTGCTACCACAAGTGATCCTAATTCCCTCTTTGAAGAGAGCACTAACTCCAGATCATAAGTTTCATCTCATGAGCATAGTAGGAATGGAAATTCAAAGATGGTTTAGTTGGGGATTAATTCAGTTATCTTGGTGGTAAAGTAGTTCAGAGTCTAAGAAAATAAGAAAGACAACTTGTTTAGACAATATAGGAATGTACCACCACTGACTGGGGAAAGGTTGTTCCATATTAGAACCCAGACTGATGGATGTCGATAGCTAGAAGGTGGCTGTTGACAGCTATTGATGCATCCAGAACTAAATTATGGAATTTGATGTTGGGTTTTCATTCTAACATTTATAGCAACATGTTTTTCGATGATGAATAACTTCAATTGAGGTTTGATACATGTAACACATGAAATAGAAACCAATGCAGTACTTGATTATTTGTGTATTCAAAATACTTAGTTTTACATGTTTCATCATGTAGGTACAAATGCACAAAGTCAAGCTCTCTCCAAGCAAGTGAAAAAGATCACAAAAAGTAAAAACAAGGTTACCTGTCGACAGACACAAAAGACCTGTCGACAGATCTCACAGGTGTGGTCTGCCAGAAGACCCATAGTTCAGAAATTCTTCATCTGTCGATAGATGACAGATCGGCTGTCGACAGATCTCACAGTCCAGATATCCAGACTTCTGTCGTTTACACAAAAGAGCACATCTGTCGACAGATGGTCTTCGACTGTCGACAGATCTCACAGAGCTGAAGATCCATACTTCTGTCTTACTGTCGCCTGTCGACAAATGGCCAAGACCTGTCGACAGACGGAGTACAATTAAACTATGGAAAGTTTCTAAGTTTTCCTAGGAGGTGTTTCCAACTCTCACGTTTCTCCATGTGAGAACTCCTATATTTAAACACCTCTTTGAAGGAAATTTCGCAGAGAAGCAGCCACAACCAAAACCCTAGAGCTACTCCAAGTTTCACAAGAGTTGTTGCTGCCCTGCTTCAAACTGCTGCACAGAGCCCTAAAGATCCGTCGATCCAGCAGTTCCTGAAAGAAGAACATCGAGGATTCAATCTTCTCCATTGACTCAAAGCATTCAAATCGAAGATTGAACTTCCTCCAGGCATTCTCAGAAGAGTTCATCACCAATATTTATTCTCTCATTCAGAACTCTCTCTGTTTTCATATTTCTACCATCTGTGTGTGTGTTGTGGTGATTCAAGCAATCCTTGTGCTTGAGATCACGTGTGTGTGTTGTTCTGATCGTGGGTGCACATCAGAAAACACGTGTGTGTGTGAGTTGTAGTCACCGAACTCGCTGATAAGCAATTTTATCTGTGTGTGTGTGTGTGCCGTGGACGTAGGATACATGATTTGTGTACTCCGAACCACGTAAATCTTCGTGTCTTGTGGTTTGAACGATTTTCACGTTAGATGCTTGATAGGCACGTTGTATTCACACACTAGATAGATTGCTAACTCACCTACACATCGTCACACATCTAAGTCTCACGTTGTTTCTAAAGAAAATTCAAAAGACTTTGTTGTGATTGAAAAAGGGTTGTTTTCATACTTTTAATTGGTAGTAATCTATTCAACCCCCCTTCTAGATTACCATATTGGGATTCCGTAAACCTTTCATTTGACCCTTATCTGTTGACAGACTTTAGGTGTCTGTCGACAGATGATTGCCATCTATCGACAGATGGGGTTTTATCTGTCGACATATACTGATGGTTTTGGGTTTCTGGGTTCTGGAACAAGGGTGCCTATCGACAGGTGAATCATGTATGTCGACAGCCGCAGAACATTCCTCCTAAAATGGTCATAACTGACTGGTGATACGAACTATAACTAAAGACTTGAACAACATGAAGAAGAAGGATAATCTCATACTTTCAATAGCCTTGCTGAATACAAGTTAAAGATGATACCAAATCAAAGATTATCCTAAAAACTCTAATCAAAAGTGGAATAAAAGAAAGAAGAATTCTACAGAACATGGAACCACCAAGGAAACATGAGCTGTTACGATTGCAAAGATTTCAAGCATGAAAGTAGGAGACTGGAGAGGAGCTGTAGGAAGGAACCTACTTGTATTCAAGATAAACGAAATCCCCTCTTTTCCCAGTAAGAATATCCTTCGTTCAACAAAGAAGACAATAGTACCAGCTGACGGAGTAGTAGCTACAGCAAGAGCAGTAGCAACGGTAGGGAAGATAGCTATAGCAGCTACAGTAGAGACAGTAACAATGGGGAAAAGAATGAACAAGTGAGTAAAAAAACCCACCCAGATGGCTAAGGGAGAATTAATATAAACTCTAAGTTCACATACATGGTTGGCACATAAACCTCCAACCATCATTGTGAAAAACCCACGCGTTGATGTTAAAACCCCCTACTCTTCTTTCTTAGCCACATTCCCAGTGAAAGGTTCTCACCTCCAACACATTTTGATGAGACGTGTAATCTAGTTACAGAAGGAGTGGTAAGCTTTACGTAGCCAAGACTACGTAAGCAATATAAAAAAAAATGGTTTACGTAAATAGGGTCAAATCATCCAGACCCTTTGGCCCTATATTTCTATACTCAAACGATGTCTAATAAAGTTGAAATTTCAAACATAAGTTAATTGAAAGGTTTTATAAATTATGGTGATTTTAGTTTAATTTTAGAATTTATTTTTCATCCAGCAAAAATTGCCCTGAAAATCATTGTATCGGCTTAAACTTGATATCCGTGCATCCATAATTTAGGATATTTATATTTTCAGAATCAGCACATTTTTCTGAGAATTATGGTGGTCTCAGAATTAAATTCTGTTATCAAAATCTGGTGTCGCCCTATCAAGGTACGTACGACCGAAGTGGTACCGGTGTATGATAGTGTGTCCTAAATACACTCTTAATCCTAAATATCTCAATTTAAAACTAATTGGTTCGCATAAACAAAAATGTCTAAGTAATTATGATGTTTAAATTTTGAAGAAATTACAATGCGAGCTTGGTTGCAAGCAAGTAACGTGAGGAGGAGGAAGAAGGGTTCGGTTAAGATTTTGCCCCAAGCTACACAGAAATTCTCTAGGGTTCTTGTTCTTGAGGTTCTTGACTTTAGTTAAGCACTTTTATACAAGTTAAATTATGAATTAATCATACTCTTTAGTTCATACAACTGTGTTACTCTATGAAAGATTGGCTTTCTTCTTGATATGCATGGCTTTTAATGTTGTTCCATTGATATTTCGATCATGAAGCCATGTTCATGTATTTTTCATTGAGCTATAGTTCAGAGTTGTCTTGAACTCGATCACCATGTCTCATGCTTAACTCCTTAATAGTTGCCTTGAACTCGATGATCATGTCTCATGCTTAACTCCTTAATAGTTGCCTTGAACTTCAGCACCATGCCTCATGCTTGACTCCTCATTCATAAGGTTGTATGAACCTTACACAATTGATTCATAGAACCTTAATTCAGTTATTTCCAAAGTTTTCTAAAACTGTGTCTTACTATTAGTAAGCCAAGAGTATTGTATAAGAATCTGGTCATAGTATTTTATAAAAATCAACTTTCATGTATATTATAAGAATGAAGTCCCATATAAGAATCAAGTCCCATGTATTTTATAAAAATCGAGTCTCGTGTATTAAGTCTTAACCTTTATAAGAACCGAGTCTCAACATTTATGAGAATCCAGTCTTAGTATTTTATGAAATCGACTCCCAGTATTACTTAAGAATCGATTCTCTCACTTTCAAGAATTTGCTCCCAATCTTACTTAAGAATCAACTCCTAGGCCTTTATGTCACTAAGAATCAACTCTTTACTTGTAAGAATCGTCTCTTGGTACTTCAACATAATAGACTCTCATAATAATAATCGACTTTCTCTCACTTGTAAAAATCAACTCTCATAATAAATTGACTCTTAGACCTGAGCAGAATTAACTCTCACCTACTTTATAAATTGACTCTCAATTATAATTGACTCTCTGTTCAAAATTGACTCTCAGACCCAAAGAAACGACTCTCTCACCTACTTTATTAATCAACTTTCACCTATTTTTAAAGAAATCGACTCTAAAACCCAAGAATCTAGTCTCTCACCTACTTTATTAATTGACTCTCACCTATTTAAAAAAATTGATTTTCAATTAAGACCCAATAATCTTAAGCTATTGAACTTTAAACTCTTTCTTTTTCACTGATTAATCTTAATCAGTTCTCTTTCTTTTTCGCTACCACAACATTCACCTCCAACTCGAGTAGATGCTCCTCCAAGAAGAAGACCGTTCGCACCACATGCAACTCGAACTGAAGACCAAACTACGCCAACCTCTTAGAGGAGAGGTCCCGAGCATCCTCTCAATCCTACAGGGTGAGGATCCTTCTAGGGGAGGGATTCACTTGAAGGCTCAGGTGATAGGGGGAGGTCCTTTATGTCATGCCAGTTAGGGAATTGTTTATGGGAGTTGCCAATGCTATGCCTCTGATAGCCCCCTATCCCACCTAGGACAAGGATCGAGGAAGGAATACTACTCATCTTGTCAGGGCTGTCTCACAAGGGGGCACCTCTGTGATTCCCCTCATTGTGTGAGACAATCGTTGATACAGCTAGGACACCACCTCTTGTAAAGCTACCAACACTAGCGTAGAAGGATGGCCCTCTATCTGGGACATTATGGAAGACTCTGTAAGATTCCACTTCTTCTCCAACGACCCCCAACATAACTTAGTCATGGAAGGCCTCATCTCCTCCTCGGTCAGAGGAGCCTCCTCGTCCTTGTTAATGAATGATGTGGGAGCCCCACCAATAGCAGCCTCCTCTGTGGAAACTAAGGCACCATTGTCGCCTCCTCAGATGCACCTCAGGGGGTGGGTGCACGTCTACTACCTTCCATAGACGACAACTCCTTCTCACCTTGACTAGTTCTAAGGATTTTTCGACCCCAGTCAGATTAATAGTGATGGCCTGGGGAAGTGCCTCAAGTTGTTGATTGTCGAGTGATGTT
>JACBKR010002899.1:0-32698 GCA_014218235.1 Colocasia esculenta | reverse complement strand
CTCTAGTCCATTCCCGTTGGTGTGTGTAGGGTTGTTATCTGACTTACCTACTTACCTGAAACACATATAACAAATAGTGCAGGGTAAGCGATAATGCTCAGTAGGACTGAATATCTATATAAACAGTTATGCTTTAAGTGATTAATGTCTATAAAGCAGGATAACTAGAGAGAATGATCAAGTATAGACAGAGAGTAATGTCACACGATAGCAAGAGCACGATGATACATTCAAAGAGAATAATACAAAACTAACATGATAAAGAACTGGCCATATAACGAATAGCATGTAACGATTGGTCGATCATTTTATCAACCGAGAGAATATAGTATAGTGATTGATTGATTGTCATAGATTAAATTGTGATTATTTTAAATGACGTTGAGTGAATGTCGTACACACCTTGATCATGTACCCTCGCGAGGAAATGACACTCTTCGGACGCTCTCCCCAGGACCAGATCGGCCCCTATTGCACTGGATAGTTATGTTTGTTATTTTAGACAATCATATAGATGGCCAATAGAGTACCAAGAATAGATGAGAGTAGTAGAGGAAATAGACGAGAGTATAGAGAGAAAGTGAACAGATAAGAGTATAAAGATAGTAGATAAGAACAGAGACATATTCATAAAACAATGTTAAACATACGATGGTCACAGTTGCATGGCACTAGGTCGGGTGCCGGTAGTCTGGTAGAAGTCACAACTGCCCACTAGCCGTGCTATGAACACAGGCTAGATGGTCCGGCGTGAACCCAAGGTAAGAAGAAAACACACTAAGGCTATTAGAACATGTTGATCCCTAAGGGTGTAACGGGTTTTAAGGGTACAACCAGCTCGTCGGCAAGGACGTCCGCGAAAGCCAAGGAGACTTATGGAGGCCTTAACAAGGAGTCTCTGGTCCAATCAGGAGTATTCCCAACGGAGAGGTGGTTCATGGCAAGAAAAGTGCGTAACGAAACATTATCCGTCTTGCCTCGAGTGCTCGTAGGCAGAGGGACTCGATATCGTTGTACAAAGCGCGTGAATAAAACAAGACAAGTGTAATTTAAATAATTGGGAGATTAAGTGAATATTTACACTAATTACCATATATATTAGTGGGTAAATTTTATAAGGTCTCATGGCAAACATTAATGTTAGTGCGTGTAAGTGTAAAGAAATCATAAGAGCATAAATAATCGTGCACATGGCTTTTAATTAATGAATTTCTTGTAATTAATACTTAATAATCATTAAAGATCATTACTGTTTATAACAGTGCATAATTAAGGTTAACTAGGGGTTAAATGGCATATAAATAGGGGCATCTAAGTAATTTAAAGTTCTATCCGACAGGTTGAAATCGTGACGGGGGTGCCCGTCGCGTTTTAGGTCGCGACGGGTGGTCTAGTCGCGTCTGCTAAACCAGTCGGTCGGGCGGGGGAACGCGATGGCTCGAGCCGTCGCGTTCAAGACGCAATAGTTCTGCCAGTCGTGACCCTCCTGAGATCGCGATGGGTCGGGCATCGCGATTTCAGGAGGTGCCCCCGAGTCCTAAAAGGGATTTTGGCTCCTTTTTAGGTGGGTTTCTCCCACCGTGGCAATGATACATGTCTCTTTAAAAATCGACATTAAATCACAGGAGGTTCCAAAAATCATGAAACTAGTTTTAAATGAAAGTAGACATGTAGATCTATCATTAGGCATGAGTAATTAGAAATAGACATGGATTGGGCATGCTTTAATCAGGTTACATTTCAGTGACCTAGAACATGCATAGTCAGGGAAATCGATTTAATTCGCAATCTACGCATGATGAAAATTGGGGAAAATAGAATCATTAGAACCCTAACATCGATCATGCAGTAACTATGATAAAAGTTTCATGGCAGGAGATCAAGTATATTCATGGATTGAAAGCAAACATGTAGGTTCAGGTACATGGTGATGATAGAGATTAGAGCATTTAATACTCTCTCATGGAGCAACGAAAATTAGGAAAATCATGGTGCTTTGATAGAGGGGATCAAGGTCTACCTAGGGTCAAATTAATTTAATTTTGCTTGAGAGATTGCCTACCTTTTGCACTGTAAAGATTACTAGGGTTTTGGATGAAGTAGAAGGTGAGATCCTCTTGCACCAAGCTCCTTCCTCCTTGCTCCTCTCGTCCACAGCTCCTCTCTTCATCCCCCAAGGCTCCAGCAACGAGCTATGGGTTGGTAGAGATGAATTTGAGAGTGTATTAGCTAGTTTAAAAGTCCTACTTAGTTAAAACTCTTCCATCTCCTCCCAACTCCAAATTTCCGCAATTATCTCCATACTTTTCTTCAATTATCTACTTAATAGGATAGGGGAGAAGTCTAAATTCGTGGGCAATGGGTTAGGGTAAGCTCAGGACTCTTTTAGGATATTTACAACCTATTTTAGTATTTATCTTACCCTTATTTAATTTATTTAATAATTAACTCCGAATTTCTATTTTTTATCTCTTCCTTTTCTAGTATTTATCACATAATTGGCTTGAGAAGAGATCTAATTCGTGGCTACGGGGTTAGGATGGGATAATGACTCTTTTAAGATATATGAGTCATATTAATGCCGTAATTACCCCTTTTTAATTAAGAGATAATATAGCTATGAATTTCCCTATTTAATAGGGTCTCTTATATTTAACCCAATTGTCTCTTATCTAAATCCCCTTTTTAGATTAGGATAGAGTCCTATTTCATTACTATTAAGTTGACTAGGGTTATGACTCTTTTAAGATAAGTAAGAGTTAAAATAGTCATTATCTTAATCCTTTTCTATTTATTAATTAGGTACAAATTTAGCTCAATTATCTCCCATTCAAGGATGGGATCTTGGCTTTTTGGCCCATTAATTCATGTATGGACCATTTAGGGAAACCCATTACTTAATTTACTTAATGAGTTTTAATTATCTTTTTATTAAAGAATTTTATTCATGGGCCAAAATTGTTCATTGATTCAATTCTTATAGTGGGCTATCAATACTCATTATTTAAGTCTACCCATTGTGTTTATTTGATTTATAATACACTTTGGTACAAGGGATAATGGGTTTTCCGACTTATTCCTTAATTACGATAATAAGTCACATAAATTCTTAAACTTAGTCCAAATGATTTTTTTATGTCCAAATTTCTTGATATGTCATTAGAGAATATTATATAAGGTTAAACTATTTTTACGAATTTTTATATGGATTGGTTTTTTACGCATGCATAATTGTGCGTAAGTTTTTAACTAGTTTGATTTTATTAATTGATAAATTTTCAATTATCTATATTTTCAATTTAATGAATTTTTCGGGGTACTACAATTGTTGTGGAGATTTTCTTTCAGTGTCATGTTGTAGTGGGTTTCCAACCATTCATGTATATATAGGTAATGTTTCCTATGAAACTTCTTAATCAGTTTGTAAGTTGATCTTGAGAGTTAGAAATAAGGCTTTCTAATTGATGTTAGTCTTGCTTGAGATCCATAGGTTCCATTGGTTAGATCCTTAATTAGAATGTTGTTATATCATTTCTGGAAGTTATCTTGGCGGTTGTCGACAGATAGGAACTGCCTGTCGACAGACCCCATACTTCCAGAACTCAGATCTATTGGAAGTACAGTAGTTGTCGATAGATAACATCTGTCTGTCGATAGATGGGCTTGCCTGTCGACAGCTAGACAATACCTGTTGAAAGGTATTGTCCCCAAATCAGAAAACTGGTTCTAGAAACCAGTACCTGTGGACAACCACTTCCTGGTTGTCGACAGATGCTTCCTGGCCAGTGTTTCAGTACCCTTTTATGTACAAACTCTTGATTGAAACTTTGTCCTATCAACATAGCAAGTTGCTATCCTCTTTCTCTTGAGTATTCACTTTTATATCACTACAAGAGTCATCCTACTGCCTTCACCATCTTTGAATTATTCTTAAAGTTTCCAATTATAAATAGTAATCAGTTGACTCTAATTTCCTGTGTTCAGTAACTAAATTCGTAAGACCTTGACTTCCTGAGAGTGTGAATATTTGAGTACACCTATTAATTATAAACAACTGTGATGACAAGTATTGGGTCCCTAGACCCCACCTGACTATTATGCATGTACAAGTATGTCTGGTTCAGTCCTGAGAGGAGCACCCGAATTCATTACGGGCCGTACGGAATCATAAAGGACGACGGGATGTTTGCATTGCATCATTACTTCCTAATTATGGTCATCATATTACTTGTCCTGCGTGAATAATTATATGAACCAGAATTTGAGTCTCATAGTGAATCCTAAGAATATCTTGTGTTTTAATATTACTACTTCATGTTCATTGTCATGTTGAGTAGTCTACTTGTTCTTCTGTAACATCAATCCTGTCCTTTACTTGGTTGCCATGTAAATCTATTCTTTGATTAAGGATTTGAATTCTACTGGGCTAGTTAGCTTACATATCCTTCCCTTTTCAGGTGACCAAGATGGGGGAGAAGTTTAAGAGGGGCATGTGTGCTGAGTGGACTCCGCTATCAAACAACCAAACTATTTACTGTTTAGTAATGTAATGTGAAATGTAATGAGTAATAGTTTACTCATCCCTACTCCTCACTTAGTGTGTAATGAGGAGCTTTATGTAATAAGACTTCCGCATACTGTGCTATAATGAGTAAACGATAATGTTATCTTTTGTGCCTGTTTTCTGTCATTTCCCGATAAATAGACCTTTATTAGGACGTGACAGTTCCGATCGCCGAGCAAAGAAATATTCGCTCTTAACGGAAGGATGCGATAATCGGTGCACTAGTACACACGTTCTGCAGTGGAATTTTTGCCTCGAAATGGAATTTCTACCTCGGAATACCGAAGAGGTGCGATAATCGGTGCACTAGTACACATGTTCTGCAGTGGAATTTCTGCCTCGGAATGGAATTCCGCAAGACCAGCCCGTTGTTGACGTGTCAGAGTGTTGATTCAGAATTGTGGTCACATAAGCAATTCCGATACCGGGCGGAAAGTTATGCCCAGTTCTTTCACTTGATAGGGTGAGAATAATCTGGAAGGGGGAATATATCGGCATGTTATGCACCCATATTTACAACTTGGGGAGGAGTTCTTGTGCCAAGATGACGACAACTTCCGATCGTCGTGTTAGGTCGACTCTGAGTTTCGGCCCCACAAATGATTCGCATAATCGAGGGAAACATTACTGCCAGAAAACCTTGGAAATGGGGAGATCGACAGCTGGAAATGTAATTTTGGAGTGGGAAATGAATGATTTTCGACTCGGAACGACATCTTATCGCCAAAGTCAATAATGGACGATGAGCTCCAATTCCGAATTGGGTACTTATAAGCGATTCCAATAACTTAGCGGAAAGTTATGATCATTTGACCGAAGGGGTCGTCTTCTATCGGATTGGGAGCTTGCGACCACACTCCTGGAGCTTAATTTGAGGCCAGAGCAGAAATCTTCGAATCCGACCTAGTGCCGATCGGGTCGAAGTGCCGATTCCAGATGGGGGTCTCGCGGGCGGTTTCGATCATCAGGAAAAGAAGTATCTGCATCTTACTGAAGGGGTGTGATAATTGATGTACTAGTACATACGTTCTGCGGTGGAATTTCCGCCTCGGAACGGAATTCCGCGAGACCAGTCCCTTGTCGACCGTCTTGGGTGCCGATTCTGAATTGTGGTCACATAAGGGATTCCGATACCCGGGCAGAAAGTAATCCCAGTTCTTTCACTGACGGGGTAAGAATAATCCGGAAGTGGTGACTATATCGGCGATGTTTGTGCACCCATATTTACAACTTGGGGAGGAGTTCTCACGCCGAGATGACCACAACTTCCGATCATTGTGATAGGCCAACTCTGAGTTTCGGCCCTACAAGTGATTCGTGTAATCGGCGGAAACGTTATTGCCATAAAACCTTGGAAACGGGGAGATCGACAGCCGGAATCATAATTTTAGAGTGGGAAATGAAGGATTTTTGACTTAGAAACGACGTCTTATCACCATCGAAGGCGATAAGGGGTGACGAGCATCTTTGAGTGCTGATTCCGAGTTTGGGTCTTAGAAGCGATTCTGATAATCGAGCGGAAAGTTATGCCCGTTTGACCGAAGGAGTGTCATATTCGATCGCGTCGGGAGCCTGCGACCACACTCCCGCAACTGAATTTGGGCGCCGGAGTGGAAATCTCATAATCCGAAGAAGTGCTGACTAGGTTAAAGTGTCGATTCCAGATGGGGGCGTCGCGGCGATTCCGATCGCCGGGCGAAGAAATATCCACGTCTTATAGAAGGGGTGTGATAATCGATGTACAATTACACAAGTTACATGGTGGAATTTTCACCTCGTAATAGAATTCCACGAGACCAGCCCCTTGTCGACCGTCTCAGAGTGTCGATTCTGAATTGTGGTCACATAAGCGATTTCGATATCCGGATGGGAAGTTATACCTAATTCTTTCACTGATGAGGTGAGAATAATCCTGAAGGGGTGACTATATCGACGATGTTCGTGCACCCATATTTACGACCTGTGGAGCAGTTCTCATGCCGAGATGATGACAACTTCCAATCGTCGTGGTAGGTCGACTCTGAGTTTCAGCCCCACAAGTGATTCGCATAATCGAGGGAAACATTACTGCCATAAAACCTTAGAAACGGGGAGATCGGCAGCTGGAATCACAATTTTGGAGTTTTTGAAAGATTTTCGACTCAGAAATGATGCTTTATCGCTGAAGTCAATAAGGGGCAATGAGCGCCTCTGATCGCCAATTCCGAATTGGGATTTTATAAGCAATTCTGATAATCGAGCGGAAAGTTATGCCCATTTGATCGAAGGGGTGTCGTCATCGATTGGATCGGGAGTCTGCGACCATGCTTCCGGAACTTAATTTGGGCACCGTACTGGAAATATCTGAATCCAACCTAGTGCCGACTGGGTCGAAGTGCTGATTCCAGATGGGGGCCTCGCGGGCTGTTCCGATTGCCGGGCGAAGAAATATTCGCGTCTTACCAAAGGGGTGCGATAATCGTTGTATTAGTACACACGTTCCGTGGTGGAATTTTTGCCTCGGAACAAAATTTGGCCCGACCAGCCCCTTGTCGACTGTCTTGGAGTGTCGATTCTGAATTGTGGTCACATAAGCGATTCTGATACCCGAGCGGAAAGTTTGCCTATTTCTTTCGTTGACGGGGTGAAAATAATCCGGAAGGGGTGACTATATCGGCGATGTTCGTGCACCCATTTTACGACCTGGGGAGGAGTTTTCGCGGCAAGATGACACAACCTTTCATCGTCATGATAGGTCGAATATGAGTTTCAGCCACACAAGTGAGTCGCATAATCGAGGGAAACGTTACTGCCAAAAAACCTTGGAAATGAGGAGATCGGTGGCTAGAATCACAATTTTGGAGTGGGAAACGACATATTTTTGACTTAGAAATGACATCTTATCGCCTAAGGCAATAAGGAGCGACGAGCGCCTCTGAGCACCGATCCCGAATTGGGGTCTTAGAAACGATTCCAATAACTGAGCGGAAAGTTATGCTCGTTTGACCGAAGGAGTGTCGTCTTCGATCAGATCGGGAGCTTGCGACCATGCTCTCGGAGCTTAATTTGGGCGCCGGAGTGGAAATCTCTGAATTTGACCTAGTGCTGATTTCAAATGGGGGCCTCGGGGGCGGTTTCGATCATCGAGCGAAGAAATATCTGCGTCTTTCCGAAGTGGTGCGATAATCAATGCACTAGTACACATGTTCTGTGGTGGAATTTTTGCTTAGAATGGAACTCCCTGAGACCAGCCCCTTGTCGACCGTCTCGAAGTGCTGATTCCGAATTGTGGTCACATAAGCGATTTCGATACCTTGGCGGAAAGTTATCCCCAGTTCTTTCACTGACAGGGTGAGAATAATCTGGAAGGTCTGACTATATCGGTGATGTCCGTGCACCCATATTTACGATCTGGGGAGGAGTTCTCACACCGAGATGACCACAACTTCAGATCGTCGTGATAGGCCGACTTTGAGTTTCGACCTGACAAGTGATTTGCGTAATCGAAGGAAACGTTATTGCCAGAAAGCCTTGGAAACAGAGAGATCGGTGGACAGAATCACAATTTTGGAGTGGAAAACGAAAGATTTTCGACTCAAAATGACGTCTTATATGCGATTCCGATAACTGAGCGAAAAGTTGTACCCGTTTGACCAAAGTGGTGTTATATTGATCGCATGGGGAGCCTGTGACCATGCTCCCGGAGCTTAATTTGGGCATCGAAGCGGAAATCTTCGAATCTGGCCTAGTCCTAAACAGGTCGAAGTGTCAATTTTGGATGGGGGCCTCGCGGGCGGTTCTGATCGTCGGGCGAAGAAATATCTACATCTTACCGAAGGGGTGCGATAATCGGTGTACTAGTACACACGTTCTAAGGTGAACTTTTCGTCTCGGATTGGAATTCTGCGAGACCAGCCTCTTATCGACCATCTCAGAGTGTCGATTCCGAATTGTGGTCATATAAGCGATTCTGATACCCGGGCGAAAAGTTATGCCTAGTTCTTTCACTAACAGGGTGAGAATAATCTGGAAGGGGTGACTATATCGGCGATGTTCGTGCACCCATATTTATGACCTGGGGAGGAGTTCTCGCACCGAGATGACCACAACTTCCGATCGTCATGAAAGGTTGACTCTGAGTTTCGGCCTCACAAGTGATTCACGTAATCGAGGGAAACGTTATTGCCAGAAAACCTTGGAAATGAGGAGATCGGCGGCTGGAATTGTAATTTTGGAGTGGGAAACGACGAAGAGGCATAATCAATGAAGAATATGATCAGTAACTTCCAAATAGAACATTAGAGTCATATTCATATACTTAATGTTTTTCATGTGATTGATGGTTTTTTAAAGTACAGACACAGACTAATCATCATACTGGCAAGACTAAAAGAAAATGTCTTAGAACTCACTTGTTTTATCCATAACTCCAAATCTAGGGTTCTTGGGACGAAGCTATAAAGAAAAGGATTGTAGAAAAAGTAAGTACACTGATCTATGGCTTTGGTTTGATCTAGCCAAAAATCAAGAGGATAGGGATACATGAAACTAGACTTGAAGAACTTTCATAAGATATACACTATGTTAGTTGGTGCCTGAGATTACCTACCTTTGGTCATTTCTAGCACAGGATTCTTACAGGTCGAAGCAAATGCTACGGGATGAAGGATCCTCAAAACCTTGCTACTAGTTCTTCCTCCTTGGTCTTGAAAATTCCTCCCACGTTCAGCAACGAAGAGAAGTCTATGGTTGGCTATGGGGATCCTATGATCGTTTTATAGTGCCGTGATGGTGCAAACTTCCGAGTTTTTAGTTTCCTAAATTCTTTGTAAGAGTCCTATTATGTTCCAGAACTTCTATGGAAGTCGTTTCTATAACAAGTCTATTCCTATTCGATTTAGTTCTAAGGAGTAGATTTGGAATCCCCTATTGGATTCGGTTACGATTAGGATTCATACTTTCTATGTTTATCTTAACTAACCCCTTTTATTATTGGCTTTATATATTTAACATGGATTCTTACAGTTTGGCAATGACTGACAACTTCGTTATATACAAAGTCCACTTCGTCTTGCACAATTTGGTCTTGTTCAGTCGAAGCCAACTTCGTTATATATGAAGTCTAACTTCGTCATATATGATTTGGTCGTGTTCAGTCGAAGCTAACTTCATTATATGCGAAGTCCAACTTCATTTTGGTCGTGATCAATCAAACCTAACTTTGTCACATCCGAAGTCTAACTTCATTTTGGTCGTGATCAATCGAAGTTAACTTCGTCATATATGAAGTCCACTTCATTTTGGTTATGATCAGTTGAAGCTAACTTCGTGTATACAAAGTCCACTTCGTTTTGGTTGTGATTAGTCGAAGCTGCCTTGCACATCGATTGTGGACCAACATTAATTGTCATTAAACATCGATTGTTGATTATCAATCAATTGCTACTACATCAATTGCTAACTATCAATTGATTGTTCATTTAAACATTGATTGCTTCCTTAAACATCGATTACTAAGTAACATTGATTGCCTCTTTAAACATCGATTACTCTTCAAACATCGATTACCAACTAACATTGATTGCCTCTTTAAACATCAATTACCCCTTTGAACATCGATTACTATCTAACATCGATTGCTCCTTTGAACATTGATTACTATCTAACATCGATTGCTCCTTTGAACATTGATTACTTCTAACATTGATTGCTCCTTTGAACATCGATTACTCCTTTATGTGTCGATTTCTTAACATTGGTCGCTCCTTAATCATTGATTTCTGACAGTTTTATTCATTGCCTGTCGTTTAATGTGACTTTAAGCAAACCTCTTCTCAAATTTATTATTTTTATTACTATTCCTTTTTATTTATGATTTTTTTTTAAATCTAGGTTGTTACACCTACACCCTCTTTTCAGGTGTTAGTAGTGGACGTGGTTCATAGAGACAGACTTGTACCATAAACAATAGTGTGAGCTTTTCTTATTGTACACCTCGGGGTATGTCTTAGGCTGTTGTTGTTTCATTTTGGACATGTATTAATGTATTGGGACAATATAATTTTATGTAATTGTGTATAAGATTATGTACTTGTCATGTATCTTTATAACATGGTGGCTGTCTTTTATATTCTTACTAGACACACGTGTATGATATCTCTAGCGAGATTTCAGTCCGTTCGCAGGAGGCAGATTTAGATATGGAGTCTTTTCAAGCATAAGTATGTAGGATCGCTACAATCATGTACTTATATTTATGACATTGGGAGGAATTCTCTTGCCGATATGATCTCAATTTTTGTTCATCATGATAGGCCGACTTTAAATTATAGCTTCACAAATGATTAGTATAATCGAGGAAAATGTTACGTATATTTTTTTGCTAGAAAATCTTCTAAACATGGAGAATGTTTACTAGAGTTGTGATTTTCGAGAGAGAAATGAAGGATTTTTAGCCACAGACGATGTCTTATGGCCAAAGGTAGTAAGAGACGTCGAGCGTCTCGAAATGTTGATTCTGAATTGTAGTCTTATAAGTAATTATGAAAATCGAGCTAAAAGTTATGTCTATTTGACCGAAGGCATGTCATAGTCGTTCAGATTGTGTGCCTGCAATGATATTCCTTGAGAGGAATTCGGGCACCAAAGATAGAAATCTCTAAATCCAACCTAGCAACGAGTGGCTCAAAGTGCCAATTCTAAATTGAGGTCTCGCTAGTAGTTTCGATCGTAGAACGAAGAAATATTCACATTTTACTGACATAGTGTGATAATCGTTCGAATTGTGTACTTATATTCACACTCCAGGGGGAATTTGGGTCTCGAAAAGGATTTTTGTGAAATGGCCTCATATCGACTGTCTCGGAATGTCGATTGCGATTTGTGGTCTTATAAACGATTTCGATAATCAAGTAAAAAGTTGTGCTTATTTTTTATTGAAAGGGTGAGAATAAGACATAATGGAAATATATTGTCGATGGTCGTGTACTTATATTTTTGACATTGGAAGAAATTTTCATGCCGAAATGGCCTCAAGTTTTGACCATCGTCATTGGTCAACTCTGAATTATGAGCTTCACAAGCGATTCACATAATCGAGGAAAATATTACACATATTTTTCTATTAGAAAACCTTCTCATCTTGATTAACTCGAGAAAAATAGCGAGTGCAATGATAATGTATGCATATTACATCTTTTGTTTTCTTATGCTATATTCCACTGTCTTCTACTGCAATATTTACTTTCTTTCAAGCATTACTTGACAAGTTTCTTATCAGTTATCTTTACTAAAATATGCATTTTCCTTTTAGACTCTGAAGAGGTACAAAATTTCAATGTACTCCTCAAGAGATGTTGTCTCTATTTGAGATTTTATCTTTTTTCTTAGAAAAAAAAAGTCCTCCTGGGAGAAGAGAAATGAGTCATACTTGTTAGCACATACTTTTGTTCACTATTTTTAATATAGAACTAAACTATGTCTCTACACAGTCCTCCTAATGAGGATAAGAATATGCGACCTTGTTGCGACAAGACGTTAAGACATGGCACATGACAATTCATTCAATTTTCTATATATAGTGCCAATAAAACTATGTGAAAGTTTAGTGTGCCCCTAAAAGGTATTGTATCCGTTTGAGATTTTATCTACATTCTAGGAAAAAAGACACTCTTAGGAGAAGATGGATAAGACTTAGGTATAAACACACATTTATTGCACTACTTTTAATGTGAGACTAAATTATACCTCTATATATCTTATTTCAAGTTATCTTTACCTTAAATTTTTATAACTAAGAAGTATTCTTTTAACAACATAATTATTATTAACTGAGTATTAAGTTAACTGCAGATGCTAACTATAGGCCTAAGTTGATACATAGAGTAAAAGAAAAGTTCCCTCTTTTCTTGAACCTTCAAAGTATTAAAACTCCGATTTTCCATTCTCTTCAACTTTTAATTCATGTAGTTCACAAATAAGCTATGTTTTAAAACTAAGCTTATTTTTAAATTATATATTAGTTTCATATTATATTGATCAATATTAACTTCACATATTAAAATAACAACTTCGATTAAAAACTTTGTATCAATTTGAGATATTTTCTGGAAGCCGGTTTTTCCAAGTAGCACTGGTTGACTTGAGTCTAAAGCCACAAGCGTCACCCGAACCTGAAGAAAATTTGGGTCGAATCGGGTTAGTCTCGATACGACCCGACCCAACTACACCCGTTAACCCGTTTGGAGGAGCTCTTCTGCGTTTTCTTCTTCTGAAGCAGCAGTTGCAGTTGGGGCAGTGTAGCTTGCGACGATGTCGAGATTTCGAGCTGTCTGGCAAGCTTCCCTCAACGCCACGAGGAGAGGTAACCGCGAAAGCAATTAGCTTTCTATTGCCTCCGCTTCTGAATTCTTCTCTTCTGGCCGCCGGGGATGTTTGCCTCTCGCGTCTTCCATTTTTTTTTTTGCGGTTTCTTTGGTGTTTCTTCTGATTGGTATGTTGAAAGGAGGAAATGGGAAGCATCTGGACACTGGTGATTAGGGAGGTACCGGAGATCGATGATTCGCGTGCTTTATCTGGTTGTCGGCATGGTGATTTTATGCCGTATGTGAACTTTCTGTTGCTTCTTTGATACTTGTTTCTTATCTTATGAGGTTGGGATCGTAACTATTCCAACCTGCAGTTGGATTGGATTTTGGATACTTAGTCTCCATTTATTGTACAAATAAAAGAAAAGGGGCGTCTGTTCATCAGCTATGTGTGGAAGCCATGGAATCTTAGCCTCGTTCCTGGCCCTTGCGCATTTTAACTTCCGTTCTTCTGGGGCTGCGATTACATAACCTCATGCTGAACTGCTGCTCCACTACCCACCAAATAGACTGCTCTTTTTGTTGTTAAACTCTGGTGTCAGAAGTTTCTTTTTCCCCACGAGAAGGATTCATGCTTGCAAGGGCAATCGGCTTCCAGTGCAAGTCTGCCTGACGGGGTCGGCAAGATGTTCCCTCCTCATTACTTGATTTTGTTATTCAGTACTTAACTAGGTTTACTTGTCATTTTTCTCCTTTTTCATGACATGACTTGAGGAATGCCTATTTCTTAGCCCTTTCATTTTTTGCATTATGTCAATCTGCAGCTTTAGCATGGAACATTGAAGATATGATGCCACCAAGTGAAAAGTTTGTTTTCAACTTTAATTCAAAGGAAGAAGTGGATAAATGGCATCTGTATTCTGATTCTGAGTATGGAGGTATTTATGCGCTGCACTTTGATCTTTACCTATGCCCCTCAGGATTTTTATATTTGAAGTGAAGCCATAAACTTTCACCCAAACGCATACAGTTGATTCCACATGGTGTGGGGCGCAACTATTCTTCCTTGTATGTCTATCTATGAAGTAACAATTGATCACCCACTTTTTGTTAATTACATGTTTCAACCTATGAAAAGCAATGAATTATATCCTTTCACATGTAGAATGTAGTTATATTGCATCTTTGGTTTTCTTATGCTGTATTCCACTGTCTTCTACTGCAGTGCTTACTTTCTTTCAAACATTACTTGACAAGTGTTTGAAATGTCAACCTTCAGGTTTGTCCTCAGCCTCCCTGGAGATCTCTGATTCTGGTGCTGGATTAAGTGGTATGTCAAATTCATAGCACAAGATTTTTATCATGGCCTCGTTTGTATTGGTTTCTATTTGACTTTCAGTCTCTCTTCAATCATGATCATCATCCTTATCAAATTTATAGGTTCTTGCTTTTTGTCTTTTTTCCTCTAAAAAAAAAAACTTTGCCTTTGTGCTTTTATGATAGCGTTGCTGCTGCATTACCCTTTTTTATCTTTACATTTAGTTTTGCACTGTTTTTTTGCGTATAATTTTGGCAAGTGCCATATTGTTTTAACTCCTCTCCTGGGATTACTAAAACATCTCTTTGTTCCATGCTACCTCTTCTTTTACAGGTATATTCTCTGGCAGCCTTTCCACTGACGTCACTGAGGGTTCTAGGTGGAAAATTAACAGGAGCGGTTTTTGTGGAATGCGTTCTAAGAAGGTAAACTTATTAAATGGATATTCTCTAGAAAGTTGTTCATGTTGTCCTTTTTCTTCTCTATCTTTAATGCATGATCATTATATCTTGTTCAAACTGAATGCACAATTCTGTGCCCTCATAGGATCTGTGCTACATTGTTACATGCCTCTGGGTGTTGATTTCATTGGGAAACTGCATTTCGTTTGATGATCAATGCCTAATATTAAAATTGTAGTTCTCTGACTAGATTTTCAATGAGATATAGCTTGTCACTTTATCATTCTGAATAAAGCTACCTGTGTAAAAAATAATTATTATATTTCTGCTCATTTTTCTCAATATAGTATGTAAAAGGAAAACACCAATGTGGTTGGTTGTACTTTGTAGTATTGGAAGAGTCGGGGGTGAAACTGCATTGGTATATGAGGCGGTAATGGTTAGCGCAGAGTGAACCTATGTTTCCAGGCCCAAAAAAGGGGGAAAGAGAAACAGAAAAGTAAGACTTCCCCTAACATATGCAGACAATTGGCCGACCTTTAGGTATCATTGCATTCATCAACATCTGAGAGAGACAAATTGGTACTAACTATTAAGTTGACTCTCCAATTGTCAATTTCCTACCAATTCAGACCTTATAAAGAGGAATACAGGGCTGCTCAAATTTCTGCTTTCAAGAAGTACCTAATCTTATTAAGATCTGGTTTTACCCTTTGCAATTGGATCTGGATCCTTACCTGATCTCATCCATTGGGATGCTCCAGTATTGATGCCATACCACCATCCCAATTTGTGCAAGTGTTATTCCCCATTTTTACAACATCTTTTGCCATCATTTTTTTTTATCATTTTTAGAAAATGGTTTTGGATGGTAATACCAAATTTGCACATGCCATCCTTCAGTTGTTTCCTTTTTCCAATTGTAGATACTACCACTTCTCTTGGCTCCAAGGTATTCCAGATCGGATCGGGGTTTGGGATCGTACCCCCCTCCCTGATCCCGATCCGGAATCGGATTGGATCGGCCAATCCTGACTAGGATCAGGGAAATGGATTGGGGGATCGGCCGGGATTTTGTTTAATTACATGGGTTTACTGGATGAGGCATGAGGTGATCCGGATCGGCCCATTTGGAGCGGATTCGTATTCCGATCCAGATCGGCCATGCTTGGTTCCTAAGGTGTCTTTGACAAGGATAACATGTTCAATCTCCCTTGATGACCAGATCATTCCATCATGATTCGTGACCCTTCATTGCTATGACTATTAATCTGTTTTGTCACTATTGATGACATCATGACGTGGGACGCAGACCACGCAGAATGTTCCACATTCAGGTGAAGAAGAAAGGGAAAAAGTAAAGGTGTGCTCCTAGAGAAGAATGTTGCACCCAGGGAGTCCAGATTCTGTTGAAAGGGAAGAAGGTTTCAGCAACCCTGACTAAATTATTCAGTTTTTAGCTTTAGAGTTAAATTAGTGATAAAGAAAGTTTAGTCTTTTATAAATTCAACAATAACCTTTTTATTTGGACTGTCATTCATTGTCATTACAATACACTATACATGGCTTATTCAGATTGTTTTTATTTGTAGTAGTCCCCTGTCCCTATCACGATCAGCTGCTTTAGTCTGTAGTAATGTACAAGCTGGGTGGTGATTTATGTTATTATTTCTTTCCTTCTTGTCCCATTTTCCCTTGACTCTTCTACCATGTTATTAAAGGCGCTTGAGGCGGTTGACTAGGCACTGAGGCAAGGCAAGGCGACCTCAGAGCGTTTCGCCCTGGCCAATTTTGCCTAGGCGACCCTAGGCTGAGTTCAGGCCGATTCCAGGATCCCCTTACTTCCCGATTTGAAGATCTCTTTATTTACCTGAACATCATTTAAGTAGATGTTAATAATTTGTAGTTTCATTTACTTAAAATATATATGTAAATAAAGAAGTACTCTCTATTTGAATCCAATAACAATATAAAAAAAATCATCTCTCTTATAAATAAAAAGTCAACTCTCCCATCTAAGAAAAAAATCACAATTTTGATGATTCCATGAAAATGCCGACTTCTTAATCCTTATAATTTGATTGAGCACATGGAATATTAAAAATACACACACCGATGATAAAAGTTAAACATACATGTAACTTCTCTAAGGGACGTAGTCTCCTACTGACAGTACTTAGTCAACTATCAGTAGGAGAGTGAGTCTCTTGGAGAAGTCAAGTGTATGTTTGACTTATATCACCGTACTTTAAATTTTTTGAATTCTATTTAGTTTATTTAAATTATGAAATTTTTAGTTAGGTCAATTATATGAGATTAAAAAATTGATATTTTAATAGAATCACCAAAATCGCGATTTTTTCTTAGATAGGAGAGTTGAATTTTCATTAGAAGAGATATGATTTTTTTGATATTTTTATTAGATTCAAATGGGGGTTACTTCTTCTTAACATTTGCTTAAATGATATTCAGGTAAATAAAGTATGAGTTCCCATCCTAATCTCGATTCGGTATATATATATATATATATAATATGTAATACACGATATAACATATTTTGATGAAATACACTAGTTTTATGCATCTGTTTAGGTGATATTTATAGATATATTCATATTTTTTAAATACATATATTATTTTAATAATATATAGCCTTGTTGCCTAGGCCTTTGAGGTTGTGGCGACCCCTCAGTCACCTCGGTCGCCTCGCGTCTCTGACTACATAACTCGTCTGTGCATTCTCGGTAGAAGTCAGGAAAAAGCAGGCCCCTCAGTTCAACGTTTACTGATACTTCTTCTGATTCACATGCAGTTTAGTGGTTTCATCGACTTGGATGCCTACGATACAATAGCTATGAAGCTGAGGGGTGATGGAAGATGCTATATATCTACTGTAAGTATTCTATCAGGTAAAATAGAAGGGCCTTCACAAACATATGATGCATGATACTGGTATAAAAACTACAGAGGTCATCTTTCCATTGCAGATATATACTGAAAATTGGGTCAATTCACCTGCACAACAAGAAGACAACTCATGGCAGGCTTTTGTTTGTGTGCCCAAAGACCAGTGGCATATTGTGAAGGCAAGTTCCCCATCTCCAAGCTGTGTCTGTGTCTACTGACCCGATGTTAAATATTGCATCTCTCATAGAAACATCTCATTGAAACAAGTAGCTGAATAACTCTACATGGATTTCAGGTTCCCCTCGATCAGTACTTACCAACTTGGAGAGGAAATGTTATAGATGCGCAGTTGGAGATGAACCCATCAAGGATTCTGGGTATGTCCCTCTCTGTGAATGCAGAGGGTGGCATCCCTGGCGCTAGGACTGGACATGGTGACTTCAAACTTGAGATAGACTGGATCAAGGCATTAAGAACTTCGTAAGCTGCTTGCCAGGACCATCGGACGAATCCTCAAGTTTCTTTCTTTCCTCGGAGGGTCATAAAATTTGCTTTTTGTTGTGTAACTTTAGTATGTGACAGACTGCAGGACTTGATGATCCATGCAGCTTTTTCTTTTCTTTTCTTTTCTCTCGATTTGTATAAAATGAGGGTCCCATCTCTTTGCAAGTCTGTGTTTGTGTTTCCTTGGTGACAACAGATAAGACTTTCTGACCGACATTGGCAGTCTTGTAATGGCAGCCATGCATCAAACCCAGTTTTCTTTTTTCTTTTCTTTTTTTTGAAAGCTGAGGCCTTTCTGTAGTGAAACAAGAGTTACAAGACCTTGCAAATGTCTTTATTGAGCTGATCGATAAAAGATTATTTTATCAATGCCATTGACAGTCTTGTATTTTCTTTATTTTTTGTCCAAAAAATAAAAAAAAATTATCAATATCAGAAACATCAAATTTAGTAACAGTAAAAGCTGTTCATGTGTAAAGGACCACTTTATTTCCCATCATACAATCAAAACAAGAGCAGACATATCTTCTTGTCATCTCTCTCTCTCTCTCTGAGCATCTCCAGACAGGGCACATGAGATCACACACACCCCACGTGCGCCCCTGCACGTGCGACCACTTCTCTTTGTCCTCCCCTGGTTGTCTCCACCGTATACGGACTGCTTTTTCCCCCTATCAATCACCAGCCACAAAACAAATCGTGGGGTTCGTCATATAGACCAACAAAACTCAAATCAACACCACCCAAATATTTTTCATAACTTTAGCCACTAGGACTTATAAGAATACAAAAATCTCTCATGCTAAAATAGGTAAAACTTTATGCACCGAAAATTTTATTGGGTAAATTAATTAGAAGTTCTTATTAGATATTTGATTTATTTTTTAGTCTCTGACAGAGTTGTAATTCATTAGAGTAAATGTTATCTTCTGTTACAGTATACGGTAAATTTTATTACAGTAAGAATCTCCCCCGTTATAGTAAGAAATTATTAATTAATTTGTCTAACTTTATATGATATCTCAAGCATTTCATGCGGGGTGTAGAAAAAAACTATATTGCTAAATATTAACTTTAATATCAATTATTACATCACTTAAAAAAACTATGTTATAATTTCTCCCACAGATTAATGGGCATGACTTCCCTCTCAGAAGATTTGGGTGGTGGAGGTTACCCATCAGAAGTTTGATATGGGAGGGACCGGGGACAAATGACTCGGAGACGACGGGCAAGGCATTGGAGGAAGAAGATGACATGCACATGCCATCAGGTGGAGGGAGACAAGTGCATGATGTTGATGAATTGATTACTCACATGAAGACTTGGTACTTAGCCGACGGCACACCATTTTTCTTCCATCGACATCATGGGAGTGACAGTTAGATGTGTAATCGATGAAAATGGGGGATCTATATAAGCCTATACAGCTGAACCACATAAAAAAGAAGAAGAAATTAATATATATATATATATACAATAATGAATTTTAATAAGATATGTTTTCTCTTATATCTTATCATTTTATGTGAACTCATTCATAATAATATATTTGCCATCTTATTAATTGATGGGAACGGGGTCCGACTTAAGTCGACATGCGTTGCGACAGGCTCACCATAACAACCATGCAAGTGACAGTGCATCAGAATCAGATGACGGCCAAGCCGTTGTTGCTGTGCGAGCAAAAGCAACACTATGGCAATCGACTTCGTAGTGACAGCTCATCAAGCAACGGCATGGCAACCGAGTCCTCCCAAGTTATAGCCAAGCTGTTTTTATTTCACGAATTTAAGCAACAGTCTGTCAAATGAAGGTCGGCTCCAACCAAGCAACGATTCAACCAAATGGCGGGGGCTACACCATTTTCCATCTTCTACCACCCTATAAAAACATAACTATAGTCATAAGTAAAAGAGGATGAAACTAGTGAGATCTCTCTCTCTCTCTCTCTCAATTCACATTGCTTCTCTTCAAGGCCAAACTCTAGATTAAGTACAAGAGGGTCGATCTTGGGATCACCACCTTGAGATTGACTTCTTGTAGGCTCAAAGTGTCATCGGCCCGATAACAATGATTTTGTTTCCCATCCTTTAATCATCCATCCACACATTCAATCTTAAATCTTGAGGTTGGATCTTACCATACCCTTACAAGTATTGGATTGGCTTCATCATTAGCTTTGTCCATGGGAAACAAAGTGTTTGCCATGGTTCCTACCAAAATTAAATGAATCATTGGCAAAGAAATCTCCTACGACCTTTGCCGACCTCATGAGCAAGATCAATCGGTACTCGAATCAAGAGGTCATCTTGAAGGCTCACGCTCCGCAAGCACTTGTCGAAGAGGAGAGAAAATTGGCCAACTACTGCCTTTCAGGATGAGAAGAGAAAAAGATTGATAACTAATAGGCCCCCATACCAGACCAAGACGACCACCAACTTAACGAAGGATCCATCACGACAATCAACGGTGACTTAGCTGTAAAAGAGAATTCTAATGCGCACTATAACATCCCAGCAAGTGGCACCATAGGTACACAGTCGACAGCTTGAGGAAAATAATCCTTGACCAAAGACCTAAGATGGCACGTACAAGTAAGTTGATCATGAGAACATGGAAATAACCTCAAAAGGTACTTTGTGGAACATCTTCATGCATTTCAGAGATAGTCACATCTCCTCGGTCCCAATTATCAAATTTATTGAGGTCAAATATGTTTCATGCTGCCACCTTTTAACTGGCCGATTGTTCAACCTACGACCATCAATTAAGTGTTCCTAGTAATCGATTAAACGTTTCTAATAATCGATCAACTGTTGTATCAATTTTTTTTTTCACCCAATTAATCGACTAATGTCTTCTTGTCGATTGATTTCTACTACGAAATCTAAGGCTGGATGTGCTATGTGATGCCACCTCTCGAGATCATATGTGTCCTATGTTGTCACCTCCCATGCAATTGCCGAGGTCAGATGTGCTACGTACTTCTACCTCTCAAGGTCGGACGTGTTCTATGCTACCACCTCCTATGAAATTCTCGAGTTTGGATGTGCTACATATTGCCACCTCTTGAGATCAAACGTGCCGTGTGCGGCCACCCCTCATAAAATCTTATGATCAAACATGCCTTGTGCTGCCACCTCCCAAGCTATTCATAGAGGTCGGGCATGCCCCATGTTGCAACCTCCCGAGCTATTCATTGAGGTCAGACATACACCGTGCTGCCACCTTCCAAGATATTCATTGAGGTCAGACATGTCCCATGCTGCCACCTTCCAAGATCGGACGTGCCACACACTATCACCTCTCATGAGTTCATCTTTGACCTAGTCTTTGTTCGCCACCGCCTTCTCACACTTTGGCATCCTCTCGAGTCACCTCATTGGTGCTTTAGCAGTCCACTCGTGACAAGGTTTGTATTCTCTAGTAGGTAAAAGATCTTATTCCAACCCAAGTGTCATTCTTGAGACCCAACTTCAGAGTGGGGGCTTGTGACAAGCCCAACTCTGTTTGACTCGAGCCCAATGTCTAATGAGCCTAGCTCTATCCAACTCAATTTTGATAGCCCCTATGTCAACCTCATCATAAGTACCACGCAAGCCCCCCCCCCCCCCCTCCCCTCCCCCAAAACCACACACACACCCCGATAATCAATTACTATCACTATGTGCCTCAAGTGGCAAAGTACCGTGCAAGGTACCATAATCAATTGTGGACCCGAGATAATCAATTATGGTTAGAATATGGGACCAATAACCAGTGAGCTATTGTTGCTACATGGATCCAAGCGACGGTCGATCAAACGGCGACCGAGGCATTGCGTTGTGTGGGCCCAAGCGATAGCATGACGATCAACTTCCTAGCAATGATTCATCAAGCGGCAACATGCAATCAACATCCTCCCAAGCGACGGCCGAGTAGTTACTACTACATGGATTCAAGCGACGTTCCCTCAAACTGCAACCGACTACAACCAAGCAATGCTTCGACCAAAAGTGGGGCCATGCCTTTTCCCCTCTCCTATCATGCTATAAAAGCAAAATTGTAGCCACAAGTAAAGGGGGACAAAACTAGTGAGACATCTGGGCACTAGTTTTTATCTCTCTCTCTCTCTCTCTACCCCTTAATTCCTATTACTTTTCTTCAAGGCCAACCTCTAACTTAAGCATAAGTGGGTTGACCCAGGGAGCACCCTCCCTTGAGGTTAACTTCTTGTAGGCTTAAAGCGTGGCCGGCCTAATAATAGTGATTTCATTTTTTGTCCTTCATTCATCCATCCGAGCACTTGACCTCGAATCTTGAGGTCGGATCTTCTCGACTCTTGCGAGTTTTGGACCGGCATCATCATTAATTATTACACATTTAGAAATGTAAGAACTATTAAGATTGATTAGAGTTAATATGAGGAAGCTTCTAAAAAAACCATTATTGCGATCGCCAGCAAATGTATTGGCTTTCATAATTAAATTGTGCCCCTCCACATAAGAATCTCAATAATATGTACCATGCTAGGCCTTTTGAGAAATCTTCATTTATGGATCTCTCATTTATGCTGTCAGATTTTGTCCCTTTTGAGTAGTAAAATGTAGTGAATTGGTTTTTATGGATCAAAAGATGAAAGTTGTTTAGGTGATGTCAAATTATGATTTCAGAAACAAGCAAGGTATATGTGCATCATCTTTTCAGATCACACCAAACAACATGTTTAGGTGATGTCAAATTATATAAGAATATGAGAAATGATAATTATCCGGCCGCACGAGAGCGTCCAAATAATTATATGAGAGAGAGGGGTGCTAAGCCCGCACCCCTAGAGTTGCGGACTTCACCTGGGCCTTCTCTCTTGCACGAGCAGTAGGGCTGCAAACGGGTCGGGTTCGGAACCGGAAACACAGATTCCGATTCCGATAACCGAAATATGATTCCGATTCTGATTCCGATAAGAATGATTAGTTCCGATTCCGTTCCGATTCCGATAACATTACCGGACCGAAATTCCGATAAGGTAAGGTGTTTACCATAATTTTACCTTGAGTTTATGATAATTTATCAGAATAACCGATACCGATTCCGATTCTAATTATTTTTTCAATTTCGATTCCGATAACTTATCGGAATATCCGATAACCGATTCCGACAAACTATCGGTATCATATTTCGATTCCAAAATTGATAATTTTTATCTGAATCGAGTCGGAATATCAGAATATCGGGTTCCGTTTACACCCCTAACGAGCAGCAATCGCTGCTCATAGAATATAAAACCCAAATAGTATGTGGAGATCATGAAATCACAAGAACCCAGTAGCTTTCGTTCGAAATTCAAAATTTCTATAACTTAATTAGAGGATTTAGTGCGGACAAAGATCTAAAGATTTCAATAATAAATTTTTGGGTTGAAAAAAAGTGAAAATTAATAATTACATGTAGTGTTCTGATGACCTTTTAATGTCACTTTAGTAGAAGAGTATGTACCCCAAAGTTAACTTAACCTGATGTAAGTTAATTTAGAAATTAATCTACCGAACTTTGGGAATAAAAATGGGATCCAAACTAGGCCAAATCTTAGGTAAACTTTTATTCCACCTGTCACATCATAAAAGAATTCCTTCCTCCACCTAACCCTTAGGGAACCGTCTTTTTTACTTAATTCGGAGTAGCATCTTATCTCACATTTTGAGTTGGATACACTAAGTAAGATTTTACATCATCATACCCTTCTTTAACAAGATATTCCGTACATGCCATCTTACCAAAATGAGTTAAAAATTTACTATGTGTTTACACCTCCATACCTAAGAAGCTTACCAAAGCAGCCTAAGTAATGTCCTAGTCTTGACATTAGTGAGACATGTAATTACTTCAAAACATCATTTTAAATGATTTGAGGAGGAACTATTTCCATCATGAAATCTTAATATTTGCCGAGCTACCGCAAGACAAAACCGCACAACAAGGGCATATTGACCATGTATAAAGGTATAAACATAAAATGCACTTTGATAAGTCGCATTCTGCATCTTGGATTAGAAAGGGAAGGCCCGCCCTCTCTGATTTCTTGTAATAATAATAATAATAAAACTTATTCAACTTAGGCACGGATTTCCATATTATTATTACACATGTTTTATAATATTGTGGATGATATTTTATAATATGACCGGCATATATAGTTTGAAGGAGGCCATAGAATATCTTTATCGACAAATTGGTCAAACGATCATCATATGTGGTGTCCAATATTCTAAATCAAGGA
This sequence comes from Colocasia esculenta, assembly GCA_014218235.1. Classification (NCBI taxonomy): domain Eukaryota; kingdom Viridiplantae; phylum Streptophyta; class Magnoliopsida; order Alismatales; family Araceae; genus Colocasia; species Colocasia esculenta. The sequence continues at coordinate 8,460 of JACBKR010002899.1, read as the reverse complement.
CGGAATCATGAAGCCAAAGCATATCAAGTAGTGAGAAATTTAGCCCACATATCCTTAAAAATCTATGATTAAATGTTTTTATATGTGACGTTATTAGTTGACAATTGATGGTCAGTGAGATTTTTACAATATATATATATGTGTGTGTGTTACATTCAAGGTTCGCCGTATCGTTCGGATCGACCGTACCGTATTTTCCGTGGTACGGTACGTATCGAACCGTACCGTACCGCTGAGGTACGGTGGAAAATTGATCTGTTTGATTTATTTTTTTAATTTTGTGACTTAGTTAATATTTGAAATGAGCAAATTTCAAAAGAAAATGAGTAAAACATAAGAACATCACATAAAGATGTTGAAAATATAAATAAATTATTTACTCATTTAAGTCAACCCACCACAACCATTTGATATTCATTTAACATACATACAATCATACCAACATGTTATCAGTTCTGATACTTTTTTGAATAGCTTAGTGGAGCACCGTGATCTCGACCATCTTGGGTAGTATGCGTGAACTCAGACTCCAATGAAAAGCGCATGCTACCACCACCACCACCATCACCACCACCACCACCACTGCCGCCTGTAGTAGATGGAGAAGAATGATTTGACATAATTAACCCATAAAATCAACTAGTCTGAAGATCCCAAAAATACTTGACGTAATTAGCCCACAAACTAGCTGACCCGAAGATCCTCTTGTAAACCCATTCAAATAATATCCAATTGTCTTGAAATTTTAGCTATAAGCTAATGTAATGGTTTTATAAATTATGGTGATTTTAGTTTAATATTTAGAATTTATTTTACACTGGGTGAAAAATCACCCGAAAAATAGTTGCATCGGCTTAATATCGAAATCCGTACGTCAACAATTCTGGATATTTAATTTCTGATATCATCACATTTTTCTGGAAATTATGATGTTCTCAAATTTTATTTTCGTTACAGTTTTCCGGTGTCGCCCCGTCGGAGCGTGCACTTCTGAGTATGACATTGGGCTATCATTTATTAATGTTAATTAATCCCAGATATTAATAAAATCACTATAATTTTTATCATCTCTTAATTAGTTTATGTTTGAAATTTTATCTCAATTAGACACTAATTAGACCCCTTAAGTGCACACAGAGTTTGTCGCGGTACGACGAACTCTCTGTGCACGTACTTCAACGGGACGACATTTGATTTCGAAAATAAAGTCAAATATGAAGTCATCATAATTACTAAAAAATGTACTGATTATAAAAATATAAATATCATGAGTTATTGATGTATACATGTCGAGATTAAGTCGACCTAATAATTTTTGGGACAGTTTTTACTTGACAAAAATTAATTTAAAAAATTAAACTAAAATTATTACAATTTGTATCACATATTAATTTGTTTATGTTTGAAATTTCATCTCAATTAGACACCATTAGATCCCTTAGATGTTAAGATTAAGTCGATTTATTAATTTTTAGGATAATTTTTACTTGATAAAAAAATAATTAAAAAAATTAAAATAAAATTACTGTAATTTATATCATCTCTTAATTAACTTATGTTTAAATTTTCATCTTAATTAGATACCATTTACATTATTTTAATATACCTAATATGAAAAAGTTATAAAAAATAATAATAAAAGATGACGTGGGCGGCCGTCCGATGTGTACCGGACCGGACCGTGGCGTCCCGCCGCGTCTCGCGGCGGGACGCCCGGGTCGACCCTGGTGGTCGACCCGACCGTGCCTGGGCGCCGCTGCCGCCCAGGCACGGTGCGGTTCGACCGTACCGCCCCATGGTTACATTATGATGGTGTGGCTCCACTGTACTATAGCACCACTCAGATTTCAATTCGAGGGCCAAACTTGTGGTACCGTCGAGCCGTTTCAAAAGGTCTGACCGTACCATAATATATATATATATATAATTTTAGATCTACTCAATTAATTCTTCTTTATTCAATAAATTTTTTAGAACATGTGATGCTTTTACATGCCTCTTTAATATGTGAATTTTTTCATCTAGTTTGATGGAATTTTTATGTATAATTTATGGATAGTACAGAAGAACTAACAAAAAATCTAAAATTTGGATGCGATTTTATTGTTGGTGACACGACATTTTTATGCCACAATTCTTAAATTTACATAATTATGAAAAAAAATATCTTACTGGGAAGAGATTAGTTGGAATCTACTAGCTTCCAGGTATTAATTAAAAAGATCATATTTTTTCTTTGTTTCCAAAGTTGTAACTTTATCAATGCATTCCGGGTCATACGGGCATCATCATTCAATACCGAGGAAGGTTCCAGAAGGGAGCCGGGCACGGTCGTTGGATACGCGAGAGAGGCCGTTCTTACAACTGTGCTTGCGTCAGCTTCCTCCACTTCGCTCGCCGTTCAAATTTCAAACTTGGGCCCAGAATATTGGGGGTTATTTATCTTTCGCCAAGTACTTTTTAAAATTTGTACTACCATTTGATGTCATCTTTTTTAGGAAGACCTTTCTACTTATTTGTCCTCGCTCTGCTCAAGATAATAATACCATGAGTTTCTTATTCGTTTCATAATAACATCAATTTATTGTTTCTACGATGATAACATTAAAGAACGGTCACGGTGATTGTATCACTTTTAATAAACGAGTAACACCCATTGTGGCACAATATTACATTGGAGAAATATTTGTCGCCCGTCTGTAATATTCGCCATTTGCTCTCCTATATATATAAGGAGAAACGCTCTTTGTTCGGACGTCTGGACAAATAATTTGTTCGGAATGATTTGTTCGGATGTCTGAGCTGACGCTGTCGCATTGGACAACATCGAGCTGTACGTAGGGCCCACAACTCGGCACTGCTCAATACGGCAGCGTCAGCTCAGACGCCCGGACAAATTATTTGTCCGGGCGCCCGAACACCCAGTAGTTCTTATACACAAGTGAAGTGAGTCTTGCACTATTTATGTGTTGTGAGATCCACCTTTGTACATACAAACATGCAAGGGGTAGATAATGAGTAGATAACAAGTCATGTTATGTTACATTAGCCCTCGTTAATTAACTATACGAGATTGTCGATCACCACTGCCGATCACTCGTCATTGTTGTCGTTATTGTCAACAACTATCGTACCATAAGAGATTGCCTTGCCTTAGTATCTGTCTTATATATATATATAATTTTTTATTGAAATATTAACTTATTACATCATTTAGTAAGAGTTGAAACTTTTAACCTCTTCTTAATCTTATATATAGGTACTACACATTACTCTTAATCAATATCTATATGATGATTTTCATTAATTTTATTTACATAAAAATAATTATAAGCTTAGGTGATAATTATCTATCATAAATCCATTAGAATTATTGTTTATGCTAATATCTATATTTTATTAAAATGATTTACAGGGCAGTGCTGCACTTTTAAGAAGAATCTTAGTAAGCATGATTTATTAGAATAAAAAATAATTTATTAGAATTATTCATGAAAAATCAACAGAAACACAATTTCTAGAAAATTCAACTTCGAAATAATAAAAAAAACCCATGTTCTAGTGGGCCACTATGTTATCTATGACATAATTTGTTGTACCATTGAATCAGACTGAATTAATAAATATGTGGCACGATCCGAACTGTACCAATTCACATGGTGTACAAATAGAATTAAGGAATTGTCCACGAACTTGAACAATTTTTCTACCACTTTTTGCACCTTGGCCTCAAAAAATATAATTTTTTGTAAATAGCCTTAAAAAACATACTTAAAAGAGTGCACATAACTTCTGAGAAATGACATAGACCCGATAAACGACACAAACCCGCTCCACTAAACTCTGCATCCAAACAAATTTTATTAATAATATAAAATAACACTAATAACTTTATGGCATATCCTTGCATATATAATGCAGCCTAAAACAACTAAAATCTGAGTGACGGGCAACCAATTTTATCTAACAAAAAAACCTCCAACATCATGGTGTAAGTTGTAACGCCTAAAGAGAAAAGAAAAGAGAGGTATTAGATTTGTGTTGGTACAATATAATATAATAATAAGTCATATATAAGTATATATATATCGATATGTCCAAAAATCTTCAATCAAACTTTTGAAAAAATAAAACATAATATTATTCATACGTACAGTTACGATCCAACCGTGTTCATAGTTCATACCCATCCGCCAACTGATCTGCCCCTCCCCTCCTCTAGAGTTGGATATTAATTTTATGTTCTTTAAACTCAAATAATTATTACTTCTCTTCGAGGGTACAATGATAAACTTGATGATATATATAATTAAATTAACTATGGTTAGGGACAAAACAGGAAACTTCTTTTGTTCTTTTTCTCGACACGGGATCCAATGGAGAGATGCTGCAAAATAGGAGGATACGGATTTAGGTGAGGATCGATAAAGAGAGAGAGAGAGAGAGAGAGAGAGAGAGAGAGAGAGAGAGTGTGTGATTTGAGAAGAGAGAGAGAGAAGAGAAGGGGGAGGGCAGTCTCCAATCCGTCGTCTGCGTTCTCTCTCTCTCTCTCTCTCTCTCTGGTATTGCTTCTTCTTTCTGCACCAGAAACCCCGAGGCTGTGCGAGCTCAAGCTCAATTCTTGACTCAGGTAAATCCTTCCTTCACCTACCTAGCGCCCCCCCCAACCCTTCTGTTTAATGTTGCCTGTTGATTTCGGAGATGGGTTTCCCCAAATCTTCAATTTTTCTATTGAAAAGTATGAGCTTGCTTCCCCTTTGGCATATGGTCTGAATTCTGTCTGCTCTTCTTCCTGTGGGTCTCTCTTTTTCCGCTTTCCCTCTCTGTACCCCTTCCTCTCTTGTTTTCTCCCTCTGAGACGTCTCGAATGCTCCGACGGACGTTTTAAAAATCCAGGCCTTGGGTTTTTACAAGGAGACGGAGATTTCATCCGCGGCTTCATACGGTTTTCTTGGATGCGTCGAGGAGGGGTCTGTTCTTGGTGGATGCCCATTTAGAGAAATTTGATGTAAGTTTGCCAATTTTGTTTGTCATTCTCGTTGCTCTTGATGTCCGTCAATGGTTCAAATCCTTTCTCTTTGTGTTGTTTTTCTAGCGCCTTTTCCTTCTCTCTTCTGGTCTCCTGTAACAAAAATCCGGTTTCTTTCCCCGTTTCTTCAAGTTTCCTGGTCGATCCATCTATTGATATGCTGATTAGACTTATTTCCCTGCTGCAAGATCCCAGTGCAGACATTCTGATATTGTCACCTTTTCCTTGATTTTTGACACTAGTTCTTGTGTTGATCAATGAAAACTTCTAAGATATGACCTTTTCTTTAAATAAAGGGATGATCTTTTCCCCTCACGGTGGGAGTTGTGGTGGGGCGGGGGAAAGGGGTTGGGGAGCAGAAAACCCGATCTGCCTGTGGTCCAGGTCTTCATCTGATTAGTATTGTTTTCTTGTTTGCTTCTATGGTAGTCAGAGAAGAGGAGAAGAGGGAACGCTTGAAGAGGCAGAAATGGGGGACTCTCCAGTTGCTAGGTACTGGTGCCATTTGTGTTCACAGGTGGTGAGCCCCATCATGGATGCGGAGCTCAAATGCCCCTTCTGCGACAGCGGGTTTGTGGAGGAGATGGATGGCAGGGGGGACTTGGATGCTGCAGTTGCCGATCCGGGTTCCGACCGAGCTCTCTCCCTCTGGGCCCCTATCCTTGTGGGTAGGATGGGTGGGTCACGGCTGCGGAGGTTCCGCAGAGAGGAAGAAGATGATGAACTGGATCAAGAACGGGATCGTGATGCCGAAGCCGCCGTCCTCCGTAGGAGGAGGCGGAGCTCTGCGCTCCTTCAATTGCTTTTGGGACTCCGTACTGGAATAGATTCTGATGCTGAAAGGGAGAGGGAGGGTGACAGGGAGAGGGAGGGACTGAGGGATCCTGTGATATTGATCAACCCCTTTAACCAGGCTATAGTCATTCAGGGTTCCTCTGATAGGATTGACTCAGAAAACCCTAATGCAGATGCCCCTCCTGGTGCCTCACTTGGGGATTACTTCATTGGGCCTGGTCTGGATTTGTTGCTGCAGCATCTGACAGAGAACGATCCAAACCGATATGGCACACCACCCGCAAAGAAGGAGGCGGTGGACGCGTTGCCGACGGTAAAGGTTGAGGAGAATTTGAGCTGTTCAGTCTGTTTGGAGGACTTTGCTCATGGAGACGACGCCAGGGAGATGCCTTGTAAGCATAGATTTCATGGTGACTGTATATTGCCATGGCTCAAGCTCCACAGTTCTTGCCCAGTTTGTAGATTTCAGCTTCCTGCCGATGAGACCAAGGAATCAAATGGATCCAGCAGCGACAATAGGGCAGAGAGTGCCAGCAGTGGCACAGATGGGGGAGATGGTGGGAATGGGAGGAGGTTTTGGATTCCTGTTCCATGGCCCTTCAATGGGATGTTCTCACTGTCAGGATCTCAGAATGGTGGCAATAGTTCTTCCTCAGCATCTGGAAGCGACCCACATGAAGATGAGAACTGAAGGTGCCTTCTTCAGCTTCTTCTTCTTTTTGTGCAGCTTTATGTTGTCCATATGTACATTAAATTTCTCTTCACTGAATGTTATGCTGAAAAGCTGACCCTATCTGTTCATCTTCCCTTTTCTCCTTCTGGGGTTTTTGCCTTCCACAAATGACTCTCCTATGTTGATCAATCTGTCCCTATTTGATTTGATACTATGCCACACTACTGGCCTTTGAAGGGATATGTGAAGCAAAAAGCAAAAGGTTGAAGTTTTGCCTTGTGATTCATGGTCTTTTTTCATCCTTGGGTGCCATTTTTTCACTTTGGTTCACAAGCAGGTTCCACTGCCTAAACCTACTTCATTTACCAGACCACTGCTGAGTAGAGGTCAGAGGTATGCAAAGGGTGCAGAGATTATAGGTATCTGCACTTCTTTCATTGGTGCTTTGGTTTGTTCTCGGATACTGTAAAGTTAAGATTGGGTCTGGAATCATCTTTTTTATTACTTTTTTTTAAAGGTAAGTTCAAGAGAAAATGGCATGGAAAAATGCATGTTTACTGGAGAAGGGTTCTTTGGATTGTCATAAAATGTTGAAATTCTCAGCGTCTATAATCACCAGTTTGGAAACCCGTGGTTTTACTTTATGATTTTTTTTTTCCCCTCCTAAAAGTAAAACTGGATAGTTCATCCTGGTTTCAGATTTCAATGGTTTTAAAAAATGAAAAAGTAGAGAGTTCCAACATTTTCACTAGTCCAATCAAACCAGGTCTGAGGATCTCACTGTTTCAGAATCAATTCAAAGGAACCCAAAACTGGCATTTTTGCTGCATGCTTCCATAAAAGAAATGCCGCAGTGATACTGCTGCTATGTTATGTTGAGAAATCAGCAAGCAAAAGACTATTGCCAAGTTCTTGTGCAGATGATAGCCAACCAAAATCAGCATTGTTGCAAACCTCATTGCTTGTCCTGCTATGTTAAAACGGTGACCTTTTTGGCATCTCCTGATTCAGTGCACGGAGCTTTTCCTTTCAAACCAAATCTTGGACGAATACATGATTATCCTCTTTCATTTCCTCACAAAAATCCTCTGCTACCGAAGTTAAAAAAGAGGGAGCCACACCCAGAACTTTTTTGTGGGTTTCCTTGGCAGAAACAACACTTGTTTGTTTTGCAGTATTCTATCAAGGGAGATTGAGGCAGGGTTTTATTCTTCGTATTCATGTCATACCAAGGGTCGGCTGTCATTTGTGTGTACGCAGGAGTATATAGCAAAACTGTGGACAGACGATTGAAAGAACACCAGACCCAGTGGTTTGAATCCCATGATCATGGGCCTAATAGAGAAGAACAAGAACAGGGACATTGAACACTTCCTTTTTTTTTTTTTTGAAGCATACAGGGACATGAGCACATGATATCCTCTTCAGCCCTCCTCTTAATGGCTTGCCAAATGCCTCCAGATGCTTTTTTGCCCCCATTTTCAAACGTTATGATCTCCATCTCCTCTTGGTCATCTCGTACAGATAAAGTCAGAAAAACGCGCTCATCCACTGATTCAGAGGCTGCATGAGGCACGAGGAGCAGAGGTAGTACGAGTCAAAGTTTTGAAATGGCAATTTGGTTGACCAACTGTCTGAAGCAGGTAGGAAGCAAAAGCCCATTTTATAATGCCCATCATCCCACAACCAGGAGGTTCGATTTGGATCTGGAAGGAGAGAAGGGGAGGGTGTTCCTCGAACCAGGAGAAAGAAAAGAAAATTTCTTTTATTCAAAGGCTTGTCATCATCGTCCTCTGCTCCTTACCTGAGCAAGATGTGTTGAAACCAAGATAGATAGTCCATGATTGTTGGGTGGAACTGTGTTTGATCACTAACCTATTTTTAAGGTCGAGCTATTAAGATAACGGGGTCGTTCATCTACCCATCTGGGGATTTGATTGTTCGACCTGTAACAGCACACACC
>JACBKR010002898.1:0-31735 GCA_014218235.1 Colocasia esculenta | reverse complement strand
CATAGGGAAGAGCTTTGTCTGATGTTCCAAAGCTGCTTGATAGCCAAAGAGATCTGCACATGCCACAGACTCTGAATCCCCAGACCTCCTTCACTAATAGGCTTTTGAATAGATGTCCAAGCCACCTAGTGCCGACGATGAACCCCATCAGTACCCCCAGAAAAAAGCAGCCGAGACTCTGTCAATATAGGATTTAATAGATTTTGGGATGTAGGAGCTGCAGCAAGGTATAATAGGAGAGGATATGACAGAATTATCAGAGTAATTCTTCCAGCTTGAGATAGAAATTTAGACTTCCATGCATGAAGTTTGTTGTTCACCTTATCAACTAAGGGTTTGTAATCAACAACCGCTAATCTGCCAGGCTTTAAAGGGACGCCAAGATAAAAAAGGAAACCAGTTTGCCTCTTATAACCAGTGACCGCTTTGATGTTATTAGCGGTGTGAGCAGCAGTTTTTCAGCTAACATGAAACAACTTTTGTTTGGGTTGAATATTTGCTGACCAGAGGAGGGAGCATATTTGCTTAAGAACCCCATGAGGCATCTAACATTCCTGATGCTGCCATTAGAGAAAACAAGGGTGTCATCTGCATATAAAAGAATTTAACCAGAACCTGAGAATTAGAGTAGACAACAGAAAGTCTGTAGCCTGAGGAAATAGCTATCCGAAGCCCATCACAAGGGCTCTTATTTCAGCGATCATGCTTGTACCAATGCCATAAAAGTGGTGAAGGCCACATGAACATACTGTAGCACCCTTGATTTTTAAAATCATGAAAATAAAAATTTATTATTTAATAAATGAATAAAAATCGATTTAATTATAATAAAGGAGAATACATGGATAAAAGGGAATTAATGCAATACCCATTAGCTAAATTATTAGTGGGTTACTCTAATAACCCAAACCCAATGAATGGGCCCAAATAGGGATAGCCCATGTTGGAATGAGAATTAAATTATGAAATTCGTATCTAAATAATTAATAATAGTAAGGGTTAAGATAAATGTTAAATAACCCTTATATATCTAAATAAAGAGTCCTAAACCCATCCTAACTCATTAACCCTAAATTAAACTCTTCCCTACCCATTAGATGGATAAATAGAGAGATAAGTGGAATTTTCGTAATTAAAGGAGAGAGAAGAGTTTGGGGTTGTATGGACTCTATAGGAAGCTTAAACACTTCAAATCTCCTCCCTATCTCCCCATTTTCGTGGCTGGAATCCTAGAGAGAGGAGAAAGGTTGGAGACCAAGGAGCAAGGAGGAGAAGGCTTGGAGCAAGAAGGTTTTCCCGTTTTTCCTCTTCTTCAACTAAGGTTTTCTTGTACTCGACAAAAGGTAGGCAATCTCTCAAGAAAAAATCATGAAATAATTACCCTAGGTAGCCTTCATGTACCTTCAAAAGCCCTATTTCGTGGTATTTCGTTCATCCATTTGGGCGAATTTAATTCGTGAAATCCTTTGTTCTCATGAACTGAGATCTCATGTTTTCTCTAATTCCCGATATGTACTTGTTCACATGCCATGATAAAATTCTCAGTTATACTACATCACACTATCTTTCAAACGCCTCTGGTCTTGCTCGATTTCAATCTCCCATGAGGGATAATTAAATCTTTGAATATCTGTCTATTGCATGTACCCGACTCTTCAGTTTACCCTTAAACTTCGTGCATATTTGATGTCCTATCATGATAAAATTCTCTAAAATACTACTTCATGTTAGCTTTCAAACGCCGCTGTTTCATAATTTTTCATCAAGTGTACATCTCTAATTAATTCGTTGAACCTGACTGCGCTTGTTTAGGTCACCGAAAAGTAACCTGATCAATGCATGTCTAAACCTTGTCTATTTTCAAATTAATCGTGCATGTTGATAGATGTACATGTCTACTTTCGTTTAAAACTAGTTTCGTACTTTTTGAATCACCATACTATTTTATATGTAATTTAGAACGTCCATGTATCACAGAGGCTCGCCCTGGAAAAAAAAAAAAGAGCAAACACGCGACGACGCGACCCGCCGCGATAACAGTGGGGTCGCGCCGGCCGATGGCGTCGCGTCAAGAACGCGGCGGCGCGGACCGCCGCGATTCCCCCGGACCGGGCCAGACCGGCCAGGTCCCGTGTCGCGCCCGACCGCCCCGTCGCGACTTGAAACGCGACGGGTATGTCTGCCGCGTTTCAAAATCCGACCAGAACTGAAAATTGTACATATGCCCTGATTGTTTAAGCTTTATACCCTTTAATTAGTCATGATTAATCATGTTATATTAATTCGACTTGGTAAATTAATAAATGACATTAATGATATAAATTTAATTATTTAAAATGACACTGCACGACTTGTCATATCATCAAGATTTCTTTACACTTACACACACACAACATTATTAAATGCCATTGACCTCGATAATTATGCAATAATATATTCGGTAAATTATCGAAATAAATGACTAATTACCCTATTTTGTTAAATACAATTGTTTCCGTTTTGACTCGCGTATTTTCTACCGTTACCGTTTTCCCTCGGCTTACGAGCACTCTAGGCACGACGGACCCGTTTTTACACACTTTCCCTGACTTGGACCACCTCTCCACCGGGAATACTCTCGATTGGACCAGGGACTCCTTGTCAAGACCTCCGTAAGTCTTCTTGGCTTTGGCGCACGTCCTTAGTCAACGAGCTGGTTGTACCTCAAAACCCGTTACACCTTAGGGATCAGTGCGATCCAAACCTTAGTATATTCCTTCTCGTCTTGAGTTCACACCGGACCACCTGACCGTGTACACAGCACGGCTAAGGGGCGGTTGTGACTTCTACCAGACTGCCGGCACCCGACTTGGTGCTGTGCAACCGTTACTATCGTGTTTTATCGTGTTTTACGGAATTGTCCCTATCTCATCTATTATCTATATCCTCTCATCTGTTCACGTTCTCTCTACACTCTTATCTATCTCGTCTAGTACTCTCTTATCTCTTCTTGGTACTCTATTGGCCATTCGTGTGATGTCTAAGATAAAGAAATGACTAATGCCAGCGCAATAGGGCCCGATCAGGTCCTGGGAGAGCGCCCGAAAAGTGCCAGTACCCATGGGTGTTAAAATGATCATATGTGTTACGGCATGCATCCAGCGCCAGTTTACTATCTAGATTAATCTATGACAATCAAAGTGTTATCTCTACAAGTGCAAGTGTGATCGTTACTAGTGCACCGTTGTGCAATTTACATGTTATATCATTACATGGCCATTCTATTATCGTTCTCGTTGAACTTTTTCCCTGTGCCAGTTGCAATTGTTCTCTCGTTATCGTGACATGCTCTACATGACTATACTCTCTAGTTATCCTGCCATTAAGACATTAACTATTTAAAGCATGCTTGTGTTCATGAGATATTAAGTCCTACTGGGCGTTATTCGCTCATCCTGCGTATTTATTTAATGTGTTCAGGTGAGTCGGATGGAGATGACCACACATACGAGGACGGGACTGAGGGAGATGCTCAAGAGTGACCATTCAGCCACCAGTCTATCTAGTATTAGTTAGTGAATCAGTTAGTCATAATGTAATAGTTTGATTTTGAATAAAGTACTCTGGGCCCTAGTTTTGGCTCTGATACGTGATGTAATGATGACTGTGGATTATTAATGAAATGGAGTTTATTTGGTGTTATCCATTGTGCAATGGTTTGCATTTATTTCTCGCTCTGTACTATTAATAACTGTAATCCCGCTCCGATATTCCGCGTCGGGGCGTTACAGTTTTGTGGTATCAGAGCCTAGGTTATTCTTAAGTATAGGATGATCTAGGTTTGACCTGACTTGACTTAGAGTCTAATTATACCTATGTGAGATGGTGTAGAACCGTGGGTAATGAGATAAAATAAACTCACACACGCACGAACTTAGTGCAAACCCAACGACTTACATTTAAATTCTCTTTTGAAGGAACTTAACATCACAATGGCAGCGGAGCGTGCTCAACTCCGTGATATGCAACACACTATCCAACAGCTTACCCAAGCTTTACTTCAGGCTGCCGGAGCCAACAACACAATAACAACAACCGAGCAGCTGGTGATTTACATAGAAATTTCCGCAACCTGAATCCGCCTCGATTCAGTGGTACCACAGACCCTGATGAGGCCGAGAACTGGCTCAAGGAGATTGAGCGCATCTTCCGTGTCATGCAATGCGCGGATGGAGATAAGCTTTTACTTGCCACATTCCAGCTTGAAAGGGACGCCCGTGCGTGGTGGGAGTCCATTGAGGCCACACGGCAGACGCTCAGTTTACGTGGAATGAGTTTAAGGAACATTCAACTCCAAATATTTTTCAGAAAGAGTTCAAGAAAGGAAAGCCGCCGATTTCGCCGCTCTGAAACAGAGAAACCTGACGGTTGCTGAATATGAGGCACATTCTCTCGATTGGCTCGCTACGCCAATCATCTGGTTAGTACTCAGAGGATGAAGGCGAAGAGATTCCTCAACGGGCTTAGACCCGCATATATTACACAGCTGGCACCATTTGATATTCAGACCTACCCAGAGATGGTCAGGAGAGCACAATGCCTGGAAGATGCAACTGAACTCACTGAGCGCATCAAGGGTAGGATGTTCAGGAAAGAGCAAACTTCTGGAGCATCGAGCAAGCCTACTAACGGCAAGAAAAGGCCGTTAAGTATCACTGACGGCCAAGCCAGGAGCGAAAGCCCAAAGTCCCCACTCCTCCAACAAGCCCAAGCCCCATTGTGACAAGCTGGGTCATAAGACAGACGAAGAATGCTGGAGGAAGGCAGGTGCTTGCCTTCGCTGTGGAAGTCGTGATCACCGCATACAAGAATGCCCATTACTGAGGGAGAATGAGAACGTCCTGCGGGACCAAAGAAGCAGGCAGACTCAAGCCCTGCAAGAGGTGGAGACCACCGAGGAAGGTGGAGTTGTAGAAGGTACACTACCAGTCTTTTCTCAATCAGCATTTGTTTTGTTTGATACTGGCGCAACGCATTCGTTCATATCACAAGCATTTGCTGATACCCTAAATGAGAAACCTGCATCTATGACATTTGAATTATCTGTCACAACACCACTAGGAGAAAAGACTCAATTAAATAAATATTTTCCATTAGCTGATGTTAAGGTTGGTGAACTTAACCTTAGAGCTGACTTGATCTGTATGCCCATGGAGGGCTATGATGTCATTTTGGGAGCCGATGGCTATCCACGTATGGGGCTATCGTGGATTGTAGAAGAGGGAAAATTTCTTTTAGTGAATTCCCTAAGCTAATCTTCACAGGACGTAGGCACAAGACACTTGTCCTCGTCTCTGCTATAAAGGCACAGAACATGATAAGAAAGGGCTGTGTGGCATTTCTCGCCGCAATTGTAGTTGAGAAGAAAGCAACTAGATATCAGACATCCACATAGTGCAAGAATATCCAGACGTGTTTCCCGATGAGCTGCCAGGCATTCCACCCGAGAGAGATGTAAATTTCTCAATTGATCTTGTACCTGGAGCTGCACCGGTTTCACGCCAACCCTACAGGATGTCCCCTGCTGACTGAAAGAGTTGAAAGAGCAATTGATGGAACTTCTAGAAAAGGGTTTTATCAGGCCAAGTACTTCTCCTTGGGGAGCACCAGTGTTGTTCGTCAAGAAGAAGGACGGATCTATGAGGTTATGCATCGATTACAGGCAGTTGAACAATCTCACTATCAAGAACAAGTACCCCCTGCCGCGTGTCGATGAATTATTTGATCAAATATCAGGAGCTAAATATTTTCTAAGATTGACCTTAGATCGGGATATCATCAGATGAGGATTCAAGATGCAGATATTTACAAGACAGCTTTCAGGAGCAGTACGGTCATTATGAGTTTGTAGTCATGCCTTTGGACTAACCAATGCTCCTGCAGCTTTTATGCAATTAATGAACAGCATCTACCGGCCCTACCTCGACAAGTTCGTCGTGGTATTCATTGATGATATTCTCATATACTCCAAGACCAAAGAAGAGCACGAGGAGCATCTGAGGATCGCTCTGCAAATCTTGCGAGACAATCACTCTACGCCAAATTGAGCAAGTGTGAATTCTGGCTCGAGGAGGTGTCGTTCCTAGGCCATGTCATTTCCAAGGATGGTATCGCGGTCGACCCTTCCAAGGTAGAAGCCGTGCTCAACTGGAAAAGGCCGACAATGTCACAGAATCAGGAGCTTTCTTGGACTGGCTGGATATTACAGACGGTTCATAAAAGACTTCTCCAAGATAGCTGTACCTCTTACGCGTCTTACGCGGAAGGAGAACCCATATGTCTGGAGCAAGGAGTGTGAGAAGAGCTTTCAGACACTCAAGCATTGTTGACATCTGCACCTGTCCTCGCATTACCAGTCGAAGGCGCAGGATTTTCAGTCTACACTGATGCATCTGGAATCGGTCTAGGCTGCGTATTAATGCAGAATGAGAACGTGATAGCCTATTCATCAAGGCAATTGAAGCAACATGAGGTTAACTATCATGTCCATGACTTAGAACTAGCTGCTGTGGTATTTGCACTCAAGATCTGGAGGCATTACCTATATGGGGAACAATTTATTGTATACTCCGACCACAAGAGTTTGAAGTACTTATTTTCTCAAAAGGAGCTCAATATGCGACAACGGAGATGGCTGGAGTACTTGAAAGATTTTGATTTCAATATTCAATATCACCCAGGCAAAGGTAATGCAGTAGCTGATGCACTTAGCAGAAAGCCAGTAGCTTCGGTATCTTGTCTAGTCATGGGCGAGATGCAATTGTTAGAGCAATTCGCCAGTCTAGATCTGAATATTGAAAAGAGAAGTGATAAGATGTTAGTGGCTAACCTTAAGGCTCAACCCGACATCTTCGTCAAGATCAGAGAGCAACAGGCTAACGATCCATTTCTAATCAGAGTAAGGGAGACCATAGCTGCAAAACCAGACTTCTCCATCGCTGAAGATGGAAGAATATTATTCCAAGCCAGGACATGTGTGCCTGACAATGAAGAGCTGAAAAGGAACTGATGGACTGAAGCCCACAAGACCAAGTACACAATACATCCAGTGCAACCAAGATGTACCAAGACATGAAAAGGTCATTTTGGTGGCCAAACATGAAGCGTGAGGTGGCTGAGCATGCTGCACACTGCCTCACTTGTCAACAGGTAAAAGCAGAACACCGTCGTCCTGCGGGTGTACTTAGGCCCCTGGACATACCTGAATGGAAGTGGGAAAGCATCGGTATGGATTTCATCATGGGTTTACCCCGAACTCGTGGTGGACTTGATGCTATCTGGGTTATTGTGGACCGTTTAACCAAGTCCGCACACTTCCTTGCCATTAAGAGCACTTGGAGTGTGGATGTGTTAGCAGCTTTGTATGTGAAAGAAGTAGTCAGACTACATGGAGTTCCAGTGTCCATTGTCTCAGATCGTGACCCCAGATTCACTTCTAGATTCTGGAAGGGACTCCAGACTGCCTTAGGCACAAAACTCACTTTAGCACAGCTTTCCACCCACAAACGGATGGCCAGACTGAAAGAACATCAGATAGTGAAGACATGCTGCGAGCTTGTGCTATAGACTTTGAAGGGTATTGAATGAACAACTGTCTCTAATTGAATTCGCCTACAACAATAGTTATCAGGCCAGCATCAAGATGGCACCATTTGAAGCACTGTATGGCAGAAGTTGCAGATCGCCAGTATGCTGGAATGAAGTAGGTGAGCAGCAATGGCTAGGACCAGATATGGTGCAGATACTAGCAGAGACATACGATTATCAGAGACAGAATTAAGATAGCTCAGTCCAGGCAGAAGAGCTATGCTGATAAAAGAAGAAGGGACTTAGAATTTCAAGCCGGAGATCATGTAATGCTAAAAGTATCCCCGACCAGAGGATTCCAAAGATTTGGGATGAAAGGCAAATTGAGACCAAGATTCATCGTCCATTTGAAGTGTTAGATAGAGTGGGCGAGGTAGCATATCGACTAGCACTACCACCCCAGTTCTCTACCGTACATAACGTGTTCCATGTGTCAATGCTGAGAAAGTACGTGTACGATCCATCACACGTAATCAGCTATGATGACATTACTCTAAACAAGGATATGACTTATGAAGAAAGGCCAGTGAAGATTTTGGACAAGAAGATGCAACAGCTTCGGATCGGTCTATACCGTGGTGAAGGTATTATGGAGAAACCATGAAGTCGAAGAGGCCACGTGGGAGCCCGAGGCATTATTGCGACGGAATTATCCGGAGTTATTCAGTAAGTCATTCTTCCTCTTGCGATTATATGAATTTGGGGACCAAATTCTTTTTAAGAGGGGGAGGATGTAGCACCCTTGATTTTTAAAATCATGAAAAAAAATTTATTATTTAATAAATGAGATAATCGATTTAATTATAATAAAGGGAAATACATGGAATAAGGGAATTAATGCAATACCCATTAAGCTAAATTATTAGTGGGTTACTCTAATAACCCAAACCCATGGAATGGGCCCAAATAGGGATAGCCCATGTTGGAATGAGAATTAAATTAATGAAATTCGTATCTAAATAATTAAATAAATAGTAAAGGGTTAAGATAAATGTTAAATAACCCTTATATATCTAAATAAAGAGTCCTAAACCCATCCTAACTCATTACCACGAAATTAAACTCTTCCCTACCCATTAGATGGATAAATAGAGAGATAAATGTGGAATTTTCGTAATTAAAGGAGGAGAGAAGAGTTTGGGGTTGTATGGACTCTATAGGAAGCTTAAACACTTCAAATCTCCTCCCTATCTCCCCATTTTCGTGGCTGGAACCTAGAGAAGGAGGAAAAGGTTGGAGACCAAGGAGCAAGAGGAGAGGCTTGGAGCAAGAAGGTTTTCCCGTTTTTCGTCTTCAACTAAGGTTTTCTTGTACTCGACAAAAGGTAGGCATCTCTCAAGCAAAATCATGAAATAATACCCTAGGTAGCCTTCATGTACCTCTTCAAAAGCCTATGGTTTCGTGGTATTTCGTTCATCCATTTGGGCGAATTTAATTCGTGAAATCCTGCTGTTCTCATGAACTGAGATCTCATGTTTTCTCTAATTCCCGATATGTACTTGTTCACATGCCATGATAAAATTCTCAGTTATACTACATCACACTATCTTTCAAACGCCTCTGGTCTTGCTCGATTTCGATCTCCCATGAGGGAGAATTAAATCTTTGAATCTCTGTCTATTGCGCATGTACCCGACTCTTCAAGTTTACCCTTAAACTTCGTGCATATTTGATGTCCTATCATGATAAAATTCTCTAAAATACTACTTCATGTAGCTTTCAAACGCCGCTAGTTTCATAATTTTTCATCAAGTGTACATCTCTAATTATTCGTTGAACCCTGACTGCGCTGTTTAGGTCACCGAAAAGTAACCTGATCAATGCATGTCTAAACCTGTCTATTTTCAAATTAATCGTGCATGTTGATAGATGTACATGTCTACTTTCGTTTAAAACTAGTTTCGTACTTTTTGGATCACCATACTATTTTATATGTAATTTAGAACGTCCATGTATCACAGAGGGCTCGCCCTGGAAAAAAGAAAAAAGAGCAAACCCACGCGCGACCGCGACCCGCCGCGATAACAGTGGGGTCGCGCCGGCCGATGGCGTCGCGTCAAGAACGCGGCGGCGCGGACCGCCGCGATTCACCCCGACCGGGCCAGACCGGCCAGGTCCCGTGTCGCGCCCGACCGCCCCGTCGCGACTTGAAACGCGACGGGTATGTCTTCTGCCGCGTTTCAAGAATCCGACCAGAACTGAAAATTGTACATATGCCCTGATTGTTTAAGCTTTATACCCTTAATTAGTCATGATTAAATCATGTTATAGTTAATTCGACTTGGTAAATTAATAATGACATTAATGATATAAATTAATTATTTAAAATGACACTACACGACTTGTCATATCATCAAGATTTCTTTACACTTACACACACACAACATTATTAAATGCCAATTGACCTCGATAAATTATGCAATAATATATTCGGTAAATTATCGAAATAAATGACTAAATTACCCTATTTTGTTAAATACAATTGTTTCCGTTTTGACTCGCGTATTTTATCTACCGTTACCGTTTTCCCTCGGCTACGAGCACTCTAGGCACGACGGACCCGTTTTTACACACTTTCCCTTGACTTGGACCACCTCTCCACCGGGAATACTCTCGATTGGACCAGGGACTCCTTGTCAAGACCTCCGTAAGTCTTCTTGGCTTTGGCGCACGTCCTTAGTCAACGAGCTGGTTGTACCTCAAAACCCGTTACACCTTAGGGATCAGTGCGATCCAACCTTAGTATTCCTTCTCGTCTTGAGTTCACACCGGACCACCTGACCCGTGTACACAGCACGGCTAAGGGGCGGTTGTGACTTCTACCAGACTGCCGGCACCCGACTTGGTGCTGTGCAACCGTTACTATCGTGTTCGTGTTTTACGGATTGTCCCTATCTCATCTATTATCTATATCCTCTCATCTGTTCACGTTCTCTCTACACTCTTATCTATCTCGTCTAGTACTCTCTTATCTCTTCTTGGTACTCTATTGGCCATTCGTGTGATTGTCTAAGATAAAGAAATGACTAATGCCAGCGCAATAGGGCCCGATCAGTCCTGGGAGGAGCGCCCGAAAAGTGCCAGTACCCATGGGTGTTAAAATGATCATAGGATGTGTTACGGCATGCATCCAGCGCCAGTTTACTATCTAGATTAATCTATGACAATCAAAGTGCTATCTCTACAAGTGCAAGCGTGATCGTTACTAGTGCACCGTTGTGCATTTACATGTTATATCATTACATGGCCATTCTATTATCGTTCTCGTTGAACTATTTTCCCTGTGCCAGTTGCAATTGTTCTCTCTTTATCGTGACATGCTCTACATGACTATACTCTCTAGTTATCCTGCCATTAAGACATTAACTATTTAAAGCATGCTTGTTGTTCAAGATATTAAGTCCTACTGGGCGTTATTCGCTCATCCTGCGTATTATTTAATGTGTTCAGTGAGTCGGATGGAGATGACCACACATACGAGGACGGGACTGAGGGAGATGCTCAAGAGTGACCATTCAGCCACCAGTGCTATCTAGTAGTAGTTAGTGAATCAGTTAGTCATAATGTAATAGTTTGATTTGAATAAAGTACTCTGGGCCTTAGTTCTGGCTCTGATACTGATGTAATGATGACTGGTGGATTATTAATGAAATTGGAGTTTATTTGGTATTATTCCATTGTGCAATGGTTTGCATTTATTTCTCGCTCTGTACTATTTAATAACTGTAATCCGCTCCGATATTCCGCGTCGGGGCGTTACAATTACCCTGAGAATCTCGAATACACCCACCACCTCCACACTCCCCAGGATTACCTTACAAGATCCATCAACGTTGAGACTGAAATCATGTATAGGAGGAATCCATCTTATAAGTTTCATCATCTTGGCTGGGCCACTGTGGGGCGTAACCAAAGCTATGGGAATCTGCATTTCATAGTCGCTGGGAGTAACCTGATGCTGCCATTAGAGAAAACAAGTGACTGAGGTCCTCAAAGACTACACTTGGGTCCTTTTTATCATGTAGTAGTAGAAGTACTCTTTCACTTGTTCTAGATATATGGGTTTGTCAATAGAACATATAAAACTGATTCATCTTTCTCTAACAATAATTAAGTACCTTTGTATGTTTGCATGTGCTTGGCTAGATTATCGAAGTCCACAAAGTTGCTTGGAGAAATGCTCCATTTCACTTGTTGTAGAGTCGCACTAGGTCTTTCCTGAAGGACATGGATGAGCGACGGGAGGGGACTGATGAGTCATGATCAGGTAGACTATAATAGCAAGAATGGGCTTCGATGTTAGGTATAGAGAGAAAGAAACAAATAAGAGTCAAACGGAGATTTACACAAATGTAGATGGACTGGCTAAACAAGAATACATGCCAATCTTAGAAAAGTTGAAGTAAAATGATCAAATCCATGGAGCAAAGGATGAATTTCCTAGAGTTGAAGAAGACGACAACGACGAAGAGTAGTGCCAACGAGGGAAAGGATAGATGAGAGAAATGCTAATTATTCGGGCGACTGTATAACTCGCATGATGTGAAATGGGTGCGCGTCTGATCTGATCGGTCGGGTGTCCAGACCCCACAGTCGGGCACGCTATGGGACCACGCACCCAACCAATCAAATCAGACGTGCGGCCATTTTAGATCGGCTAGTTACTCGGCCGCCCCGAGTAACTACATTTCTCTAGATGAAATAGAGGAAGGAGGAAACTTCTATAGCGTCGGTTTCCTAGGCAGGTGTCATCATGACGTTCAAATTATTGAAAAAGTATAAAGTTGCTGAGTCACCGCATTTTATAGGTCGAGTAGGACCTCACATGCCTACAAAATGGGAGAGTTGAACTCCGGCCAACGAGGTGCGATTCTAGACAAAATTTTCTCTCTATTTCACGTAAAAACTATTTTTCTATGTCATGGGAAGAGGTATTGGAAAAGACCTACATTGTTGAGCAGCCTTTAATTGAAACCACGTTTGCTGAGCTTTGAAATTAAGCTTTCTTGGAGACTATATACGCTCTTTTTTACTGGCTTTTGGTTGCACTCAAAGTGTGGGGAAAGGTGGCTCTCGCTCTCTTCCTCTAGGGGTTCTTTCTTGCAGGGCAGCAAGCTTTTGCATCAGACCTACGAATTTGTAGCAATTATTCTTCTCCTTAATTAGTCATGTCTTAGCCTTCACATGAAACTTTGCTAGGCACGGGTAGATGAACATTACTCAGCTACATCTAGAGTTGCATGAGTACGGAAAGATCTCATTTTTTGTCTTTAATTAGGCCTTACATTTCCCAAATCGCATAGGTTCCCCGTTCAAACTTGCAACATATCTGAAACAGCGTATTGATATAAGGATGTATGTCTTTAGCCAACTGCCTAGCAATTGGAGATGTAAACTCTCGCATTATAAAATAAAATAAAAAAAGAGATTGCTTCAATATATAACTCGGAAAACTTATATCCAGATGATCTTTTAGATACTAGCAAGCTCACCTTATAATATTGTAAAAGCAATTAGATCTTCTCTTACAGAAATCTATAGCTAGGAACTCAAACAACATATTAAAATATTAGGCACATATATATATTATTAAACAATTCATTATCGTGACCAGTATTCGAGTAATCATGGCTTTATTAATCCATCGCATGCATCAAGTCTCTTTTACTTTTAAGAGATAATAAAAGATAGGAGAATTAATAATTACTGATATTATTTTTCAATCCCTGTTAGATTTCTCAGCACTGCATGGTCCATGTGTTTTTACCGGACTTATTTTTAGATCTCTCCTTACATAACTATGTAAGTATATAACTGTGTAAATTATGTTAGTATGTAAGTTATGTAATTATGTAAATATTTAAGTATATAACTTGTACTTCACTAACTACACATTGACATACTACATAATTAAATAACTTATATAATTACATACTTATATAGTTACATACTTACATAATTATGTGCTTACATAATTATGAAGTACTTACATAATTATGTAACTCACATAATTAGTGAAGTACAAATTACATATTTAAATACTTACATAATTACATAACTTATATACTTACATACTTATATACTTATATAGTTACATACTTACATAATTATGTGCTTACATAATTATGAAGTACTTACACATTATGTAACTCACATAATTAGTGAAGTACAAATTACATATTTAAATACTTACATAATTACATAACTTATATACTTACATAATTACATAACTTACAAGTTACATACTTACATAGTTATGTAGGAAGAGACTTAAAAATAAGTCCCGCAAAAAATAGAGACCGCGCGATGTTGAGAAATCTAACAGAAACTGAAAAATAATGTCGGTCCTCTGCTAGGGAGTAATTATTGATTCTCCCTAAAATATATTAGAATCATTTTTTACCCCAAAAAAAAAGTGAACTTAAAGTTGTTCAAGTAACTGAAAATAGGCTAGACAAGAAGTGAGTTATTCAATAATTATTTGGAGTAATTATTACAGTACTCAGTGTTCGAGTAATTAAAGAGAGAAAGTATTCGAATAACCAAAGAACCTCATGTGACTGAATAACAGTTAAAAGTATTCGATTAATACTCAATACATCTTTCAAGCACCATGCGAATATATACTTGGACCAAATATACAATTACTACTTAGCTATTTGTAACGATCATTGTGATCATACTACACGGGTGCCTTAGAGTATTTGGGATATATATATATATATATATATAGAGAGAGAGAGAGAGAGAGAGAGAGTATTCATTTTATTGAAAATATAAGTTAATTTTGTCAATCACTCAAAATCATAAAAAAAAATGTGCAACAGTTTGGAGAGAGGAGCTGCATAGCTAGGAGGGAGCTTCTATCCGTGTCAAGGGGAGAAAAAAAAATGGAATGTGTAAAAGAATAACAAATTTCTTCAGGAATCAAGTGCTGCCCCCAACTATGTACACTCCTCTTTTAGGAGGTTCTCTTAGATAAATTTTTAGATTCTAACCTAATTTTTATCCCATGTTTCGTATGATGTCTTTACCTAGCTAGCTAATACTCTTGTTTTCCTCTTGTCGTTCAGATCTTTACTTGTCCTTTTCGTCAACCTTATTTTTGTCCACATCTTTAAAGGTCCACCATGAACACCCTTCTAAACACTTTCTACCCTTGGAACCTTCTATCCTCTCCTATGGTTGGAGCTCTTGGCCAGTTGGATTTTTAATCCGAGGACTTATCAAAAAGATGTCACGTGGGACTCCTTTTCTACATCTTATGACATAATATCTTGGAGTGTAAGATTTGAAGATGAGGTTATGTATCAAGCACTTTCGTCATCGATATTAAGAGAGATTTGGTTTGTTAAAGTTTTATCCAAATATATCTAGTTGGATATATTTTCTTCCAGTTTTCTTCTATGTAGAGAGAGAGAGAGAGAGAGAGAGAGAGGAGATGCTGATGGGATAACAAATTAGAGGTAGGTTAAATATTTTCCAAGCCTTAACCCAACTATGGTTGCCATAAACCATCGCAACCAATGGCATTTGTGAATGTAACACATACAAATAAAAGGTACAAGATGTATTTGAGTTCGAATTTTAGGAGATTGTTTGATATAAAATAGATCGAAAATAAATTGAGGATAACATATCTTTAAAATTTTGATAATATTCTCATTCTATTCTAATTTATTTCGATACTAAATATGAAAGTGTTTAATATTTAAGTTGCCGCCTAATTGTCACATCTAACTAGGGCCGTCAATGGGCCGGGCCGGCCCGACAGGTCTGCAGGCTTGGCCCGATTTTGGGCCGGCCCGCAAGACTCTTTCGGCCCGTGGGTTTTTAGTAGGGCCTAAAAGCCCAGCCCGACTAAGTCCATGGGCCGAACTCGGGCTTTGAGTCCGCCCGATGGGCCGGCCCGACCCGTTTTCTTTTCTTTTTTTTCTTTTCAAATCTTAAATTTTACTTAGTTAAAATTATGTTATTTTACTTATTTAAAGTTAAAAACTCTCTTTTCAAACAAATTAAATAAGGAATATCAAAACTCTACTTAATTAAATGAGATTATAAATTTTATATTATTAAATATTTATTTTTATTATTAATTAATTTTTATTTAAATATTCGAACCGAGCCGGGTCTTAATCGGGCTTTACAATTTTATAAAAATATTGAGCCTGACCCAACCCGGCCTGACATTGCTCGGACTTGAGCCGAATTTGAACTTTCATATTGATGAGTCGGACCTAGGCCGGGCTCATCTAAACTCAGCCCGAGCCCGGCTTATTGACAGCCCTACATCCAACCAAGAAAAAAGAAAAAAAAATTGGCCCGACTCTATTTGGATGCTTTTGTTGGAGGTCGACGCTCGGTAGGTTTTACGTCGACTTCGTTGTCCATGAAAAGAAAATTTTCCCATGCACAAAAGGAGTCGAAGCCCGAAGGGAACGCCCCGTAGACCTCCAGCCACTCTATAACCTGTTTACCTCTCCACCCACTCTTGCTCTTCTAATGCCTCTTTCCACCATCTCCTCCTAAGATGGGGAAGGGCCACGAGTGCCAGCGAAGGTGGAGTGGGCCGCCGTGGCCTTCTCTGCCAGCCTTCTAATTGTTTCACGAGCAGTGAAAAGGAACACCTTGGCACAGCTGTGGTGAGCTGGATTGGGTTCGGACCCTGTATGCGGATGTGAATCTTAGTCGGGGAATGTAACAAGGGTGGGCTGTTGGTACGATGCCGTTTTTAGTTTCTGGCACGTGAGTTGCTCGATGAAATGCCCATATCACATTTCAGACCATGGAATGCTGCCATCAGGAGCCACTGTGCAGATGGCCGGTACCTTGATGCGTTGGCAGCTTTCTGCCAGATGCACCAAGCTGGGCTGAGGCCTGACTGCTATGCAGTTGCCGCCACAGCCAAGTCATGTGCATTGCTCACATATGTTGCGCTGGGTAAGTCAGTTCATGGGTTTGTGACCAAAGGAGTGCTTGGATCAGCTCCAGCTGTTGAGAAGGCACTGATGGACATGTACGCTAGGTTCGGCTTGCTTCATGATTCTCACCAAGTATTTGTCAAGGACTCAAGATGCAGTTACGTGACTCAGCCGCATGGAATGTCATGTTGTCTGGTTATTCAAGGTTGCAGCTTCATTCAGAGGTGATGGGTTTGCTTCATTTGATGCACAAATCCAATGACAAGGAGCCAAGCCGAATGCCATCACGTTCGCTGTCATTCTTCCAGTTTGTGTAAAACTAGGGGAGCTGAAGTATGGTCAGGTGATTCATGCTTATGTGGTCAAGACTGGCTTGGAAGAAGAAACACTCGTGGGGAATGCGCTTGTTTCCATGTATGCAAAATGTGGTTCTGTCACTGTTGATGCTTGCCGAGTGTTTCACTTGATGACTTGCAAAGATGTTGTGTCATGGAATTCAATAGTTGCAGGGCTCGTGGAAAATGGATTTGTTGCAGAAGCATTTGACTCATTTTATCAGATGGTTTCTATGGGTTTAAAGCCAAACTATGCGACTGTGGTGAATGTTCTCCCTGTTTCTGCATTACTACCGCAAGGGTGGCACTGGGGAAAGGAGATCCACTGCTATGTTCTACGGTCTGCTATGGAGACTGTAATTTCTGTTTCCAATGCCCTTATGACACATTATGCGAGAGTCGGGGACCTGAAGGATGCAGAAAAGGTATTCAGGAATATGCATTTGGTGGATGTAGTGTCGTGGAACACAATAATCAGTGGCTATGCCATGAATGGTTGGCACCAAAGGGCATTGGCATTGTTTCATGAGCTGCTTGCATCAGGTGTGGAGCCTGATGCTGTCACCCTTATCACTGTGCTCCCTGTATGTGCGCACTTACGCAACATTGAAGAGGGAAAAAAGATACATAACTATATCCTCAGGACACCTGTGCTCCAGAGAGACACAACAGTAGGTAATGCTCTTGTAAGTTTTTATGGGAAATGTGGCCAACTAGATTATGGTTTCCAAACATTTGCAAATATCTCGGACAGAGATCTGATATCATGGAATGCAATGATGGCTGCTTATGCAGACAATGAAAATGTGAAAGGAGCTGTTGACATTCTGTATCATATGCATTTGAGAGGTATTAGACCTGATTCTGTCACTGTCTTGAGCATTCTCCAGATATGCATGTTCCTTGGAATGGGAAAGACAAGAGAGATTCATGGCTATTCAGTTCGAGCTAGTTTAGTGGAGACACCAGCAGTGGGAAATGCAATTATTGATGCATATGCAAAGTGCGGATGCATTGAGCATGCTGTCAAAACATTTCAGAGTCTGTCTGGAAGGAATATTGTCTCAGGCAACACAATGATCTCAGTTACATGAAACATGGCTCCCTGGAGGAAGCAATAAAAATATTTGAAGAAATGACCGACAGAGATCTTTCAACATGGAATCTAATGATTCAAGCTTTTGCTCAAAATGATTATGTAGATCAAGCTATCAGTTCATTTCTCAAACTGCAATATCAATTGATGAAGCCTGACTTGATGAGCATTATGAGCATCCTTCCAGTTTGTGCTCGCTTGGCCTCAGTTCATCTCGTGAAACAGTGTCATAGCTACATAATACGAGGTTTGCTTGATGATATCCGAGTGGAAGGAGCACTTCTGGATGCATACTGCAAGTGTGGAAGCATATATGATGCACAAGAGCTCTTTCAGTCAAGTAGTCGGAAGGATCTGGTCACATACACTGCTATGATTGGTGGCTATGCAATGAACGGAATGGCAAAGGAGGCACTTGCCACCTTCTATGACATGCAACAATCAGATATCAAGCCGGACCATGTCATCATCACATCCCTTTTGTCAGCTTGCAGTCATGCTGGCCTAGTAGATGGAGGTTTAAAGCTTTTCAGGACAGTTGGTGAGGCACATGGCATGAAACACACAATGGAACATTACGCCTGTGTTGTGGACCTTTTTGCTCGAAGAGGCCAGTTGAGAGAAGCATATGATTTCATAGTAGGAATGCCTTGTGAGGCCAATGCAAATGTATGGGGTACATTACTCGGAGCTTGCAGGAAATATGGTGAGATGAAGATCGGGCAGCTTGTGGCAAATCATTATTTGCCATTGAGGAAAAGAACATTGGCAATTATGTCATAATGTCCAACATATATGCTGCAGATGCAAGGTGGGATGCAGTTGAGCAAGTAAGGATGTTGTTGAAGGCAAAAGAACTGAGAAAGCCTGCTGGATGCAGCTGGATTGAGGTGGAAAGATCCAGGCATGTATTCATAGCTGATGACTTGTCTCATCCAGAGAGAATTTTTATTTATCATATGGTAAGGTTCTTGAATTGGGAGATCAAGGAGCCACTTAGTTTAGAAGAGTTGGTACCTGGATGTTGAAACAGAACAACTGAACAATTGATTTGCCAATTTGGTTGTTCAGATCAACCACTTTTATACATCCCCTCCTACAACGTTTATTTTTTCTCCTCATGAAGGTTACCTGTTGGCATCATCAGCATTTCCTTCCCACTCGGCCCTGGAAGATCATAGGCTGAATGATATTACTTCAAGGGTAACTAACTTTTTCCTTTGCAAAATTGATTGATGGGGAATTTTTGTTTAAGTTGCATAAGAATATTCTTATTAAATTTACCATAATTTCTTATTATAGATCTTGCAATAGCTATTTCTTTAAGATTGTTGATATGCTTCTGGAATCAAATCAGCAAAGCATTACCTAACTTTGATATAGTATAGTTTTTTATATTAATACCTTTGAGGTCTGTTATGTATTGCAATTGATATCAGAAGAATGCAGAAGGAGAGGAGATGGTTCAAAGGGAAAGAGAGTTTTTTTTTTTTTTTTTGTGGGGGGGGGGAGTGGAGAAAGGGAGGGGAGTCTTGAGACTCTTTTATTTTACAGGTAAGGACGGGGATTTGAACCTAAGACCCATGGTGTACAATGGAAGGTCTTAACCACTGAACCACTCTTTGTGTATGGAAGTCTTGAGACTCTCAAAGACTAAATTCTAACATTTTTAATACAGGTTTAGACATCTATTACATTTGTTTGGACAATACACTATGCTAAAATAATTATATTGAATTTGATGGAGCATAACCAAATACTTACTATTATTAGCAATGTCAAGTTGATACTAGTAGAGGTATCTAATACTGCAGATGAACAACCCCCAAAGACAGAAACATAATAAGTGATATAAGTTTATGCTGCCTTCACTTCTTTGCTTTTGTCAATATGGTCATTTTTCTTCTGAAGGTGGCCAACAAACTAAGATTTGTATTGCAAGGTCAAATTGAGCTAATGTCACACTTTCCAACTGCCAGTCCGCTGATCTGGTTTCTGGTTGACCAGAACAGGATACATGAGAGGGTCTCTGTATTCAATCTGAAGTTTGATGATTCTTTTCCCTTCAAATTGAATTTAGGAGCTTGAGTACGATCAATGATAGCCCCCTTTCCTTCTGAACAGGTTGCTTTTGGGGAGAGAGATTTCTACCATTGTGTAGAGAGGCATTTTCAGGTGGTCTACCAGATGTCAGTGTGATGTCATTGGAAAAAGGTTTACTGATTTATGTCAACAGTCTACACTACTCAAATGGGTTTGTAATGATATAGTCAATGATAACTTCCTTTCCTTCTGAACAGGCTGCTTAAGGGGAGAGAAACAGTCAGGTTTCTACCATCTGCTAGAGAGGTCTATCAAATGTCATTATGGTGCTATTGGAAAAGGTTTACTGATTTTTGTCAGCAGTCTATGCTGCTCAATGGGTTCCTGATGATATTCTAAGGTACTTGTCATTATCACAACAATGAACTATATCTTTGCATTTCTTCTGCATTTTTTGTTTTGGGTGGTCGGATATTGTGACCTGAAAACAGTAATGTGGGGAGAAAAACAATACCATTAATCCTAATGTAAAAAAAGACTGACATTGTCATGCCCCGCCAATTTAGCAGCGGAATAAATCGAGGAGACATGAACAACGTGTATGGTAATGTAAATTGCGCATACATTCGCAAATATCAGAGCAACTAATGAACAATAATTGCAATAAAACTCCTCATTTTATGATAATTCATCTAAACTATTACAATCACTAATTTAGAGCCAAAACATAGGGCTCAATGACATCATTACATTGAAAATGATAACTAAGCAACTATTATCTAGACTCTATAATACTAAAGACATTTCATCGCTATGACTCCAGGTCGCTCATCACTCCAGTCCATTCCCGTTGATGTGTGTAAGCTCATCATCCGACTTACCTGAAAACACAATAACAAATAACGAAGGATGAACGATAACGCTCAGTAGGACTTAATATCTCGTGTAAACAGCAAGCTTTAAGTGATTAATGTCTTGTAAAGTAGGTCAACTAGAGAGAACGTTCATGTATAGTCAAGAGAGTAATAGTACAAGATAACAAGTGAACGGTACTACATTTCAAAAGATTATTGCAAAACTAGGATGATAAAGAATTGGCCATGTAACGAGATAGTGTGTAGCGAGATAGCGTGTATGGTTACACAACAGTGCACTAGTCAAGATAGTAAGTAACGTGTGTTTGGTTGATCATTTTATCAACCACAAGTCAAGTATCATGTACAAGAATGTTTGTGAATTGTCTTAAATTAAATCTTGATAGTCATGCGTTTGGTGTATGACATCACCTGATCATTAGACCCCCGCGAGTTATAGCCTTTCAGGTGCTCCTCCAAGGATCAGATCGGCCCTTATAATGTTGCCTAGCATAGTCATGTTTTTCTTAGACAATCACAAAATGGCCAAAAGAGTACCAAGAATAGATGAGAGTAGTAGATGAACTAGACGAGAGTGTAGAGAGAACGTGAACAGATGAGAGTATCGAGATAGTAGATGAGATAGGACATTTCTGTAAAATGACGAGAAACACACGATAGTAACGGTTGCACGGCACCAGGTCGGGCACCGGCAGTCTGGTAGAAGTCACAACCGCCCCCTTAACCGTGCCGTGTACACGGTCAGGTGGTCCGGCATGAACTCAAGACGAGAAGGAACACTAAGGCATGGATCGTACTGATCCCTATGGTGTAACGGGTTTGGGGTACAACCAGCTCGTTGACTAAGGACGTGCGCCAAAGCCAAGAAGACTTACGGAGGTTTTGACAAGGATTCCCTACTCCAGTCGAGAGTATTCTCGGTGGGAGGTGGTCCAAGTCAAGGAAAAATGTGTAAAAACGGGTCCGTCGTGCCTCGAGTGCTCGAATGCCGAGGGAAAACGATAACGGTAGATAAAATGCGCGAATCAAAACGGAAACAATTATATTTAACAAAAATAGGGTAATTTAGTCATTTATTTCGATAATTTACCGAATACATTATTGCATAATTTATCAAGGTCAAAGGGCATTTAATAATGTTGTGTGTGCGTAAGTGTAAAGAATCTTGAGGATATGACAAGTCGTGTAAATGTCATTTTAAATAAGTAATGTATATCATTAATGCAAATTATTAATTTACCAAGTCGAATTAACAATAACATGGGTTAATCATGGCTCATTAAGAAGTATATAGACTAATCAGCAAGGATACAAGCACAATTATTTGTTCTGGCCGAAATTTCAAGAAGGCGACGGGGTGCATGGGCGCGTTACTCATAGTGTCGCGACGGGGTATCCCGTCGCGGTTATAGCCGCGGTGGTGCGGCCTGGCGCGACAGGCGACTGGCCGGCCTGGCCTGGTTCGGGTTTGGGAACGCGGCGGCGAGGCCCGTCGTGTTCATGACGCGGCCTGAAGGCCGACCGCGACACTCCTGTTATCGCGGCGTATCCCGCCGCCGCGGTAATAGGGGCGGTCCAGGTTTTCCCCTTTTTTGTTTGGGTGGACCCTTCTTGACACAGGGTCATTCTAAATTCAGTATAAAATCGCACGGTGATCCAAAAAGCACGAAACCAGTTTTAAACGAAAGTAGACATGTATATCTATCAACATGCACGATTAATTTGAAAATAGACAAGGTTTAGACATGCATTGATCAGTTACTTTTCAGTGACCTAAACAGGCGCAGTCAGGGTTCAACGAATTAATTAGAGGTGTATACATGATGAAAAATTACGAACCCAGGGCGTTCAAAAGCTAACAGGATGTAGTATTTATGATAATTTTATCATGATCTGAAGTCAAGCATGAATAGGGTTCACAAGCAATCATGAAGGGTCGGGTGCATGTATCTGACAGAGATTCAAAGAATTAATTCTCCCTCATGGGAGATCGAAATAGAACGAAACCAAGGGCGTTTTAAAGCTATTGCACTATAGTATCATTGAGAATTTTTCTCATAGCATGGGAACAAGTACGTGCAGGGGATTAGAGAAAACATGAGATTTCGGGTTCAAGGTGACAGCAGGGATTCATGAATTAAATTCACCCAATGGATGAACATAATACAACAAACCATAGGGCTTTTGAAGAGGTACATGAACTCTACCTAGGGTAATTATTTCACGATTTTTGCTTGAGAGATTGCCTACCTTTTTCGTGAAGTAAGAAAGCCTTAGTTTGAATGACGAAAATAAGAGAAATCCCTCCTTGATCCAAGCTTTCTCCCCTTGCTCTCCACGTCCAGAACTCCTTCTCTTCGTCCTCCAGAACTCCAACCACGTTGTATGGGGTTGATAAGGTCAGATGAGAGGTGTATAGGGTGGTAATAGAGTCCACATACAACTCCAAACTCTTCTCTTCTCTTCCAACTCCGAAATTAGCAATTATCCACCTTCTTTCTAGCAATTATCTACTAATAGGATGGGGAAGAGGTTTAATTTTGTGGGTAGAGGGTTTAGGTAGGTTTAAGACTCTTGTAAGGATATTTATAAACTAGTTTAGTCATTATCTTACCCCTTTTAATTTATTTAAATATTAACTCCGAATTTTTTCATTTATCTTCCTCCTTTCTAGCATTTGTCACCTAATTGGCTTGAAGAGAGATCTAATTTCGTGGTCAAGGGTTAGGATGGGATGAGGACTCCTTCTTTGGATAATTTTGGGTTAATTAGTATTCATCTTACCCTTTTCTAATTATTAATTATTTTAAGTACGAATTTCACTTAATTAGCTCCCATCCCATGATGTGCTCTTCACATTTGGGCCCAACAATTCATGCTTGGACCCTTAGGATAACCCATTACTAATTTAACTTAATGGGTTTTAGTTTAATTCTATTGATTCACCTTTTATTCTTATTTAAGTTTATTTATTCATTCAGTTTCTTATTTTAATTTGATGTAATATTATTTATCCCAATGTTTCTAATCTTTATTCCTCATTTGGGCTCTTGCTTTTGGCCCAATACTTATGTGGCTCAATTGTACACCCATATACTTAATTTACTTAATGGTTTAATTATCCTTTTGTTAGAGAATTTATTCATGGGCCAAGATTGTCCATTGGTCCGATTATCATAATGGACTATTAACCCATATTATTTAAAGTCTATCCACATGTTTATTTTATTTATAATCCCCTTTAGGTCATAAAATAATGGGTTCTTCGACTTATTCCTTAATTACGATAATAAGTCGCGTAATTTCTTAAACTTAGTTCAAATGATTTTTCTATGCCCAAATTTCATGATGGGTCATTAGAGAACATTGTTTAAAGTATAACTACTATTTTTACGAAGTTTTTATAGGGGTTTATACGCATGCAATAATGATGCATATCGTTTAAACTAATTGAATTTATTAATTGATAAATTTTCAATTTATCCATAATTTTTAATTAATAGATTTTCCGAGGTACTACAGACATTCCTTGTCATAAGAGGGGACTTTGCAAATTTAAA
Organism: Colocasia esculenta; assembly: GCA_014218235.1. Lineage (NCBI taxonomy): Eukaryota > Viridiplantae > Streptophyta > Magnoliopsida > Alismatales > Araceae > Colocasia > Colocasia esculenta. The sequence goes on along the minus strand of JACBKR010002898.1, from coordinate 7,279 downwards.
TTTTATGTAAACTATTAATGGCCATCTCACTTCTCAAGTAACCGAGATGTTTTGTTTCAGACACTTGCTAAACAGTTAATCAGCAAAGTGTCTGAAGATGGAAGATACAAGCGATTCCTTGGTTTTACAAAGTTGTTTCGAATTAATCACATTTTCCCTTTTAATTTTCTGCACATTCTCTCTTACGCAAAAGTCCGCACAGTTTCTTTTGAAACTTATTAATAATGCAGCCTCCTATGTATAATGCACTTTAGTAGCCTTGTTATGGGAGTGCATATACGTGTGCAAAAATGTCCACCATGCTTGGACCTGAATGACATCAATGGCACAACAATATGATGACATTTGTTGCCTCAGAATTTGGTTAGAATACATTAGTAATGAAGTTGGAAATTAGGCAGATAGGATCAAGTTTGGTCAGTAGGCACTGTCTTGTTTCCTTTATTGTAGGTAAATTAGTCATTTTCTATTTCTTCCCTCAATAGCTTTTTGATATGAGTGCTATCATTGCCTAATGAACCCCAATTGCAAGAAAGGTGCCTATAGAGGCATAGTTTAGTCCCACATTGGAAGTAGTGAAAATAAATGTGTGCTTAAGCAAGACGCATTCCTCTTCTCAAAAGAGGATTTTTTTTTTTCTCAGAAAAGGACAAAAAACTCAAACGGAGATAATACCTCTTGGGGTGCACAACTGAAATTTCACGCCTCTTCATTGATGTCGTCTGTGGGAAACTGAACGAGAGACTATGTGCCTTATACTAGCATTTTGTCAACAACAAAATCCGGACACCCTTATTCTCACAAGAAGGACCTGTGTAGAGACATAGTTTAGTCCCACATTGGAAGTAGTGAATGTGTGCTTATTAGCAAGACTCATTCCTTTTCTCTCAAAAGAACCATTTTCTCAGGAAAAGGACAAAAGCACCAAACTAGGACAATACGTCTTGGGGGGTACATTGAAATTTCACTCCTCTTCAATACCTTTGGCTTTAGTCCTATGTCTTATAGAAGTACAATGCAGGGAAGAAAAACCAAAAGCTTACCATCTAGAAATTGGTCCAGAAAGTAGACTGATTTAATGGGGGCTTCGCTTGCTATTCTTATATAGCTTGCCGGTATAACCTACTTATTATATGTTGCTCCTGCATGGAATTCTGAATAGGGATGTCAATGGGCCGGACCTGGGTTGGGCCTTGCTCGATTTTCTAAAAGTCGGCGCGGGCCAGCCCAGGCCCGAGGATAGGCCCGATGTGGGCGGCCCAGCTCGGGCCCAAGAAAAGCTTAGTTAAGCCTGGCCCGGCCCAAAAATATAAGAAAATTATTATTTTTATTTATATTATATATAATTTTAATATGTCTACTATAATATATCTATAAAAATAATATATATTTTACTTATATCTATACTAACATTCAATTTATAAAAGATTATATTTTTTAGTAGATTTATTATAGAAAAAATAAATATAACTTACTTTCTAAATATAAATTTTATATTTAATAAAAATTATATTTATATTTATAAATTCTGGGCTGGGCCAAAAATTTTATACGGGCTAAATTTTTTGGCCGGTTAAAACCTGGTCGGACTTCCGGGCCGGTCCAACCCAATTGACACCCCTAATTCTGAATGTCATCCTAGTTTGATCTCGATCCGCTGGAAGTCTAGTCAATCCAGATTAAAAATTTTGTTTAAAAAAAATAAGGAAAATCAGAAAATAATCATGGAAAATCATTAAAAAGAAAACATATGCACTCATATATGTCAGAGTAATGATTAGAGATGAGAAGATGTTTGCACATTAGATCATATGTATGTACATAACCTGTATACAATGCATTATACACACATTAAAGAGATGCGCTTCCCAGTTTTTCCCATTTCCTCTTGTTGTGACATGGTACCAGAGTCTTATCTATGCTCCCATCTCTGATCCAAGTGACCATATCTCATCAAGTACCAACATCATCTCCTCTACCACGGCATTCACCTCTGCTCCAAGCAGGCCCTCTAATGTTGTCATCCTCCTCCATCGTGGGGCTCTCTCATGGATGTGATGATCCCAGTACCAGCTGTCATTCTCACTATGGCCATCGTTGTCATCGTCTGATGTTGTCATCACCCTTGCTGCTGAAGGTTGTTCTCAGCCTTCACTGGCCCGTGGTCATATTCATGCAACTAGAGTAGTTGCTTCCCGTTGGGTGGAGCTTCTCAGATGAGTTCAATCAATTCAATTGGCTTAAGTTATCAGGATCCAGACTTAACGAACCCATTCACTATGCCATTTTTACCTCTCTTCTTCTTCTCTGTTTGACCTTGAATTGTTAGCTGGATGGCTCCTGTGGACATCAGCAATTGTACAGCTAATGTCAACATGGTATAGTAGTGCAAATTTAGTGTTTAACTATAAAGGATTTGTACATATGCAAGATTCTTAAAATAAAAAATTGCATTACAATGTATCCTATTTTTGCATTTACATGTACTATACGCTTCATGTAAGCATTACTTATCGCATAGGCCTTTTCCATAAACTTCCATCAAAACATGCATGGAATATTTTGTCGTCTTCCCTATCTCTAACAGATTTTGACAGGTTAATGAAAAGTCAACAGAAGGGCACAGATGACAATTAATTCTCGTATGAAGGATATGCTTTCAAATGCCAATCTTGGAAAAGATTTCATGCAAGTTTCAGTTTAAGTGTTATACCTATGAGAAAAACCCTATTTAATATCCATCCAAAGGTTTTTTTTTCTAATCACATTCATAAGGTCTGTTTTGCCATTTGGCATTGTCTTTGTGCCATTTCTGGCTGCGACCGCAATGTCTATGCCCGTAGACAAGTCTTGCAGAAATGGAACTAGGTGCCAGACCAGCAAAAACTGGCTCCAACCCAGTCACAGTTCCAAGATCTGTTCCAGCCAGTTTCCTTCTAGTTGGAACCAGATAAGTTCCAGTCCCATTCAGCCAGTTCTGCTCTGAGTAGGCTGGTGGATGTGCCAAGATGCTTTGCTGTTCTCAGGGCAAATATTTGAGTGACTGAGGTTCGTAACTATAGGCTTCTACCCTATTGTTTAACTTGCTCGGCAGTGAAGTTAAGGGGTTATATTGATGGCTCTACACCCAACTGTCATCCGATTCTTTCAGCTATAACTAGTGGGGCACAAACCGTATATAAACCCAGGAACCCCCGGCACAGTTAAGGCATTCAATACACAACCATCTTGACAAAGGGCACTCTCGCGCCCCTAACCTCTCTCTCTCTCTTTCTAGTCCTACCTAGTTCTGCGTTAATCGTTGGAGGGTTATTCCTGGGACCCCCCCCCCCCCCTCCCAGAACCTCTAACCACTTCCCTGCCTTGCAGATCATCTTCGGTAGGAAGGCAAACATCACCGCTACCGGCACCCCCACTGACAATCGACGGTTGTCGTGAAGGGGCGAGATCCGAGCCTCTTCACCATGTATTAATTCGTGCATGCCACACTAGTAAACTTGTGCCTGTTCTATTGTTGTGCTTGCCACCTTATGGACATCTCATAGGACACATCAAGGGAGAGAAGAGCCAGAACTACAGTGTTTGCAATCTCATCCCACATCAACCGCCTTTTACAGTGCAAGATGTTGGAGAATATGCTGTTGACAACATCCACATCCATTTAGAAGTCACACAAGTAAATTGCACAGGACTGGAATATTATCTAAAAAGATGAAATAACCTCCTCTCCCACTTACGTTCAAAACACCAAAATATTTTGAGATCGAACTATGCACTCTCCAGACATGGTTTCCGGCTTATAACCTTCTGTATGGTGGAGCCCTGATCGGACTAGAATCTCTCTGTCCTCTGTATGTCAGCATTGAGGATTGACAACACCTAACACCTCACTGTAACAGTGGCAGGAGAAGGTATGGTAGTATTTGGAGAGATGGGAGATATGCCACAGAGTCTGAATGTTAGTGTCCCAGGACTCTTTTAACTCTATCCCAATCCTCTCAACTTTCCTGGGCATTATCCTTATCATTAGGGGGATCTCTACGAGGCAGAGCCCTATTGCCGCTCGGAGGTTTAGAGACATCTTGGGCTTTGGAAACCTCTCGAGGCATGGATGTCTCGGTGAATCGGAGCTAGGATCGGGCCTCGGACCATCGTTCAGGCTTCCCTGCCAGCTAGTGACCTTAAGGCTTCGTCGATCAGGCACTTTAAAGATCTAAAAGTTTTTTACCTCTTGGGCCATCTCACTTGGGGCCCTGCTCTTAGCCTTCCTTTCCTGGTCTTTTGACTTCCTTGCACCAAGCTTGTTGGGCCTTCCATCTTTAGTGGGCCTCTATTTCCCCCCTCCACATGGATTCGGAGTTGATTGTTTAAATGAAGTTACACATTACCAATTACAGATTCACATGGTCCAACGTAAAGTTTCTCCTCCTATATATGTTGGGCCTTCCATCTTTAGTGGGCCTCTTACATTGTTGAGATGTGGCTCAAAATCACAATCCACCAATTGTTGACTCCCACGAGGAGCACCAAGGGAGGCCATTTATACAAGAGAACATTGGTTGCAAAATGTTCAAAGCGATTTGCCCAATGGGAGAAAAATCTCACCCCGAAGGCTGAGTGGGCATTAAAAACACCTCCACGGCACCCATGGCCACCACTGTCATAGACGCCAGCCACTGACGCTACACCCTCCCCCTGCTACGGTTTCTACCACTCTTCTGTTGTTGTTGTCTTACGGAGAAGATTCAGAGGAAGAGTTAGAGAAGAGAAGAAAAGAAAAGAAACGAAAGAGTAGGACTGTAAACGAATCAATACATTCGACAAGTAGCTCGAGTTCAATTGAATGCTATTTGAATTTGACTCGGTTAAAAAGATAAACAAGTCAAATTCAAACAAAAATTTAAACTCGTTTCATAAATAGATCGAGTGTGACCAAAGGTCTACTCAGCTCGTTTAAGTTTGTGAATAGACTTGTTTGATTTTTAATTATATAAATTATAAATATATTTTTTTAAATATTTTAAATATTATACTAAAATAGTTAAAGTGAGTAACTTATCAAAAAATTTGAGATATAAATTTGAAATAAGATAGATTTAAGTCTTATGGGCAGTTAATTTTTTTACTTGTAAATTAGATGTTAGACTCGTTAAGATACTTGTTAATGACTCAATTCGAGAGTATTGAAACGAATTAAGTTTGAACAACTTTCTAATACTTGATAAAATTATGTGTTCGACCTTGATCAAAAATTAACTAACAGAGTTTGAGTAACGTCCAGGCTTTGGCTTGTGGCTTACCTACGTCTGCACGAGCATGCGGCATTTGTTGCTTACGCGGCCCCACGGCCTGCGCAAGGGCCACACTCCAATGTGTAAGGGGCGGTGCATGGAGGGCCCTGGGTGCAATGTAGTGACACCCAGGTGGCCCATTATGCCTCCACTCTCCCTTTCTGGTTGGCCTTCCCCCTACTATTGTAAAATAAAAAAAAAAATCAAAATGAGAGAGAGAATAATTACCAAGTTTCCACTTCAAAAAATGCAAGCTATACCCTGGCTAAGTTCGTTCATGGTTCGGTTCTATTCGATTTAAAACTATTTTCAGTTTAACCCAAATCGAACTAACCCGAACCGACACAAAAATGAACGGAACCAAACCAAATTGTTTCTATTTGGATTGGTTTGATCCATTGATTTGAGCCTATGGACTTCTTTTTTATCACTCTAGGCCGTCCAACGCTCCACTATGGATTCGAGATTGAGCCTCTTTAGGGCTGATTTGAAAATGAGGTGATAGTGTAGTGATGGGGTCACGATAAGATTAGTTGAGGATAGAAGGGAAGGTGCTGCAAGGATGGGCCCATAGGAGGATAACAATGAGGGGACAATGTTAAGATGGGAGGAGGGGGAGAAGAGAGTAGAGGAGTTTATAATAGTAAAAAATAGTAGAGAAATACTTGGTGAACACCTTTGGTATGTATTAAAAGCCACATAAGCAAACACATCCTATAGATAGATGTCTTGTGGAAGATGGTAGATGACATGTAAAGGAGGAGAGAGGTGCATTTAATGAAAGGAGAGAGAGGCATTTAACGAGGATTCTCTTTCCCTCCTAAAACTCTATAAATATTATTTTATTCTTATTTTCCCTCTCAAAACCCCTCTCTCTTCTCCCTACCCTAAGCATCACTAAGAAAAAATTAAAATTTCAATACAAGTGGATTCTTAAAAATATATATACATATATACATCTATATATTCAATAAGAACAGAAAATAAATTCTAAAAGTGTTTCCATATGTATTAATATATATATATATATCTATACATTTATACATCATATGTATAAATTATATCATAATATTTCTAAATATTTACATTATGTTCCTTCTTTATACAATTTAAATAAGTTATGAAGTATACGGATATCTCGTGGTATTATATGAAGTTTTATTTTTAAAATAAATACAAATATAACTAATTTAATTTCAACATATCACATTATATCAATGTAGAAATATAACGTAACATAGAAAATGATAATAAAAGGTGAGGTGGCACAATGGTAGAGATGAGCGATAATAGATGATAATGGATAAGTGGTAATAGAGATCATATGTTAATAGCTTTGCACATTATAAAAAGTCTTACATGTTGTGGAGCATATGGTAGTGAATATACAGTATATGTTAATAAATATGGAGCAAATATTAGTAGATATAGCACATATGTTATTCCATTACAAAAGTTTTTAGTAACGGTACATATGTTAGTGAATTTATACTATATGTGAATGAATCTTGAGTATATATGAGTGAATTTTTACTATATATAAGTGAAAAATCACTCATGTTCAAAAGTTACTTCATTACAATAAGTGTTTAGTGACAGTACATGTGTAATGAATCTATAGTATATGTAAATGAATCTCAAATATATATATAAGTGAATCTTTATTATATGCAAGTGAAAAACTAACTTATATTCAGATATTATTCTATTAAAAGATTTCATGAAAAGTACATATGTTAACGAATCTACATTATAACATTGAGTGTATATGAGTGAATTATATTATATGTAAGTGAAAAAATAAACTTATGTTTAGATATTATTCCATTACAATAAGTGTTTTAATCATAGTGCATATGCCACTAAATATATAGTATATGTGAGTGAATCATTACTATATATAATTGAAAAACTAATTTATAGTCAGAAATTATTTCATTATGAGTGTTTCAATAACAGTACATATGTCAGTAAATCTATAGTATGTG
>JACBKR010002897.1:0-32256 GCA_014218235.1 Colocasia esculenta | reverse complement strand
AAAAGGGCAAATTCGAGGGCCTTACATCGCTGGTGTAAGCCGGCCAGAGAGTGATAGAGCAGCAGGATTAGTCGGATATTCCCGCACAGGGGTAGGTCTAGGAGGAGGTGTCAGCAGAGGAGTCCGTGGCACAGCCTTAGGGAGCAGCGACAGCAGCAGCAACAGTAGGAGCACTAGCCTCAGCCACAGTAGTACGCAGATTGGTTTCCCTTGGCTGAACAGTTCTTCAGGAACCTGTACCAGGGAGCGTGGCAGCCTGGTAGGTGACAACGGGTGGTCAGCCTCAGTACTTCCCCCAGCGGTACCAGAGCAGCTAGCAGATCCAGAGAAGGAGCAGCCAGCAGTTCAGCAGGCGTAGGGTATTGGGAGCACCCGAGCCAGTCGGCGGAGGACGACTGTCACTAAGGACAGGACCACCCTCTTGAAGAGGTTCTTGCATCTCCGGCCACTGATGTTCGGTGAGTATGATCCAGACAGGCAGAGAGTTGGACGTACGAGATGGAGCGCACGTTGAGACTGGGAGTGCGCCGAGGAGGACCAGGTTAGACTAGCGGTGTATCAGCTCAAGGAGCCAGCCCATGAGTGGTGGAGAGTTCAGTGGCAGACCCACTTTCCAGGGCAGCGTTTGGATCAGATCACATGGCAGCGATTTTTGGGGGTCTTCCACGGCGAGTACTTTCTGACCATGCTCGATGTGAGAGACGAGATCAGTTCCATGAGTTGGTTCAGGGCGATCTCATTTACTTAGTACCACCAAAGGTCATTCGGTTGTTGAGGCATGTTCCTCATGTTTCCAGCTGTGAGAAGGCTGTGTAGAGAGATTCATTGTAGGGTAAGGCCAGATTGAGGGGGCGGACTGCTCACATGTGTGCCCTTGGGAGGGTCGTGGCTAAGGCCACTGCCTTGGAGAGAGAGACCTGGAAGCCCTAATAGCAGCAGCAGCAACAACAACAAAACAGCAGTAGGGAGGAGCCTCTTCCAGGTCCTCTCCGTACCAGCATCTCTCAGGTAGTCACGGTAGCGCGACTTCTTCTTCTTCGGGCTGGGCAGTTCAGGCAGTTCAGGAATTCACTCAAAGTTCAGGCAGATGAGCACTCGTGGGGATGGACAAAGTCGGCAGCAGAGGCGTCAGTCGAGGTTTGCGGAGCAGTCAGTCCAGTAGGGAGCTGAGCAGGGCAGACAGGAGGCAGTCTGTTACACTTGTGGTTTTCCAAGCCATTCAGGAGGGATTGCCCGATGGAGCAAGTCCAGCAGCCAGTGCAGTATGCGTAGCAGCTACTGCTGTACTAGTTCCCTCCCCAACAGCAGGCACCCCGGCAGCAGCAGTAGGGGCAGTATCAATTGCAACCTCAGTAGTTTCAGCAACATCAGCAGCCTCAGCAGTTCCAGCCATACCAGCAGTAGTAGTAGTTTCCGCAGCACCAGTAGCTGCCACAGCAGCAACAGCTCCAGTAGGTACCACAATGTAGGCGTGGACGTGGTCGTGTGATGGCTCTTACCTGGGAGCAGGCCGAGGCATCGAACCAGGTTATAGGCACCTTGCCTATCCTTGGTAGAGCTTCTCGTGTTTTGGTTGACCCCGGTGCTTCTCTTTATTTTGCTTCCGAGGAGTTTTACGAGTCTCTGGTTCATCACACCCCTGAGAGGCAGTGTGATGTGATGGTCGATCTCCCATCCGGTGATTACATGCATTCTTTCGGTTACCTGGAGGGTGAGGGTGTCACAGTTGAGGTCTAGGGACACCAGTTGCCGACCAGGTTGTATGCATTGCAGCTTTATGACTTTGACGTCATCTTGGGCATGGACTGGTTGGAGGCTCACTCAGCTATGGTGGATTGTCAGCGGAAGACCATTCAGTTTGAGATACATGGAGCGCCTGTTCTCTGCTTCCGAGGTATCTAGTCTACCCATCGACCTTTTATTTCCTTCTATAGAGCTCATCGTTTGATCCGCGATGGCTGTGTAGCATATCTTGCTTCTGTTTGTTCCTTGGAGCCTAGAGGGTCGTCGGTTTTTGATGTGCCTATTGTTTGTGAGTTCTCTGATGTTTTTCCAGAGGATCTACCTGGGGTACCACCTGAGCAGGAGTTAGAGTCTCCATTGAGCTTTTGCCTGGTACGATGCTTTTCTCTAAGGCACTTACCAGATGGCTCCGACTGAGTTACGCAAGCTGAAGCGCCAGTTGCAGGAGTTGCTGAGCTGAGCTTCATCCATCCGAGTCGTTCGCTTGGGGAGTGCCCATACTATTCGTGAGGAAGAAGGATGGTAGTCTACAGTTGTGCATCAATTACAGGTAGGTGAACCAGGTAACAGTGAAGAACAAGTATCCGTTGTCGAGGATTGATGATTGTTCGACCAGTTACAGTCCGCCAGAGTGTTCTCAAAGATTGATTTGAGGTCCAGTTACTAACAGTGAGGATCAGAGAGTCAGATGTTGGCCTGACAGCTTTCCGTTCGAGGTACAGTCACTTTGAGTTCATCGTGATGCCGTTTAGGCTCACGAACGCACCCGCAGCTTTCATGGATTTGATTCATAGGTGTTCAGTGAGCACTTGGACAGGTTTGTGGTCATCTTTGTGGATGACATTTGGTCTACTTGGCTTATAAGGAGGAGCACAAGGAGCATCAGAGAATCGTGCTAGAGACGTGGCAGAGTCTCCAACTTTATGCCAAGTTTGACAAGTGCGAATTTGGTTGAAGGAGGTGCACTTTCTCGGGCACATGATCTCAGGTTCTAGTGTGGCAGTGGACCCTACCAAGGTTGAGGCAGTGCTGTCTGGGAGCAGCCCACTTCAGTGTCAGAGGTTCGCAACTTTCTAGGTCTAGCAGGCTATTACAGGAGGTTCATCCAAGATTTTTTCAGGATTGCAGAGGCGTTGACCAGATTGACCAGGCTTGAGGCCAAATTTGTTTGGACTAAGGACTGCGAGCGGAGTTTTTAGGAGCTGAAGACGAGGTGGTTGACTTCAGCGCTAGTATTGGTCTTACTGTCAGGTAGCAGAGGTTTTGGGTCTACACCGACGCGCCGAGGTCAAGTTGGGGTGTAGTGTTGATGCAGCATGGTGGGGTCGTTGCCTATGCTTCTCAGCAGCTGAAGAAGTATGAGGAGAACTACCCAACCCATGACTTAGAGTTGGCAGCAGTGGTGTTTGCTCAGGCACTATTTGTACGACGAGGCATTCGAGATCTTTACCAACCATCAAAGATTGCAGTACATTTTCACTCAGAGGGATTTGAACTTGAGGCAGTGCAGATGCATGAGTATTGAAGGACTACAACCTACCATCTCCTATCACTAGGAAGGGCTAACGTCATGGCAGATGCTTTGAGCAGGCATGTTCGCTTGAGTTCGTTGATGGTAAGAGAGTGGAGGCTATTTGAGGATCTGTCCGAGGGAGTTTTCTACCCTTTGAGGCGCAGAGTCCATGCAGTGATGACTAGCTTGTCAGTTTGTCCGTCAGTGTACCGTCAGGTGTTGCAGGCACAACAAGCAGACCAGAGTGGCAGATATTTGCAGAGATGCCAGAGGTTGAGCTGGACGAAGACAGTGAGGTCAGATTCAGAGGCAGATTGTATGTTCCCAGTAATGTGCGCTAGGCGTTGTTGTCAGAGGCACACGGGCTAGGTATGTTGTTCATCCTGGTTCCACTAAGATGTACCATAACCTGAGGAGGTTCTTCTGGTGGCCAGGGATGAAGAGGGGCATGGCAGAGGTTGTCGCTCGGTGCCTTACTTGTCAGCAGGTGAAGGCTGAGCATCAGCTTCCTGGTGGTGAGCTACAGTCGTTGCCCATTCCTGAGGGAAGTGGGACGACATCTCCATGGACTTTGTGGTTGGTTTGCCCGTACTCCATAGAGACATGATGGCATTTGGGTGATCGTGGATCGGGTGACTAAGTCAGAGCACTTCCTTCCTGTCAGGATGTCTTGGTCAGTGGACAGGCTCGTCAAGCTGTACGTGGACCGAGTTTTTTGTTACACAAAACCTCAGTTTCGATCGTCTCTGACAGAGATCTGAGGTTCACTTCAGGGTTTTGGCACAGTTTGCAGAGAGCTCTTGGTACAGAGTTGAGGCTGAGTTCAGCATATCCCCCGCAGTCAGATGGGCAGTTAGAGAGGACGATACAGACTTTGGAGGATATGGTGAGAGCGTGTTGTTTGGACTGGAGTGCCACCTGGGAGTCGTACTTCTGATGGTAGAGTTTGCGTTATAACAACAGTTATCACTCGAGCATTGGAATGGCACCATACAAGGCTTTGTATGGTCGGGGTGTGCAGGACACCACTTCACTGGTTTGAGGTCGGTGAGAGGCAGCTTTTGGGACCAGAGATGGTGCAGCAGTGTGCAGACACAGTCAGTTTGGTCAGGCAGAGCTTCAGACAGTGCAGAGCAGACAAAAGAGCTATGTGTAGATGCGGATTCCGTTCCCTTTTCAAGGGGCACGAAGAACAACGACCCACAAAGAGGGGGTGGTAAAAAATGATATGGAGTGGAAAGCGGGAAAATACGGAAAAGAAAAAGATCGTGATCGCCAGGCATGCGAGGGTGCCGAATGGAAGATGCACAGCGAGCGGTGCGGGTGGAAGAAGTGATTGCGGAGAATACTTTTTGGAGCGTGGGAGATTGCGCGGGGAATGTGGGTCCTTTCTTCCTCTACAAGCACGGTCGACCGTGGTAGAGGGCGTTTTCCTCGTTGATTACCCTAACAAAAATGGACAAAGAAAGAAGAAAATGGGGATTAGCCACGGGTGTAGTATACAATCCTTAAAAAAAAAAAGATAAAATGACATGAATGAAAAAAGAAGAACTCAACGCGTGGTGGTTTTTAAACCTCTAAGAATAGGTGGGTGTGTGTGTGTGTGTATGCATGCGTGGTGTGTGTGTAAAAAAAGGGAGTATAAGGGCCACGTGGGACCGGAGGAGATGAAAATAAAAGGGACCACGTGGGCCTGGAGGAGGTGGATGGAGAGAGAAAAGAGGAAAGTAGGGGGTGCTTCCCCGAATGATGGATGGCTCGGCGGCGTTGCCGGTTGGAGGACGGAGGGTGGAGGAAGATGCTTCGCCTCGCTCCGCTCCGGTGCACGTGAAGGAAGACGACGGGGATGCAGCATCCTCTGCCTTGCGCCGATAGGGTGGAGGGATAGCTTGGATGGCGTGGCGGGCCTCCTTGGTCCGGAGCCAAGGTGGGAATCCAGTAGGGCTTCACGCTCTGAGTGGAAACTCCCTAAAACATGACCTCGGGGGTATATTATAGGCATCAAACACTTGAATCACGTCGGCTATAGCGGACGCGACTATAAGAGTGAATCGTGTCTGCCCCAGCCGCCGCGATAAGAAACGCGTCCGCAATGGCTGCGCGATTAGGAAGCGCCGCATTTGCCGCTTGATTTGACACAAAGGGCGATGATTGCGGTATGGCGGCTACCTTCAGAATCACGTCGGGGATGACCGCCACTGTAGCGACCCTCATTATATCGGTACGGTTATACCAACCTACATCGATATAGTGTTTTTTGATAACGAGGAAATCCCGCCGCGTGTGGCTTTGTGGACTCAAGGATTGGTGTTCGTGAACTCCAAGGTCGGGACTTGGCAGCTCCTACTTTCCGTATACCCATATTTCCCTTACCACACTTGACCAGAAAAACCCCGAATTACACACCTCGAGGATTGCATGTAAATCAGGTAAATCCCCCCCCCCCCAGGAATCGAACTCGGGACCTCTTGGTGAACGTTGCCATGGTGGGACATTTACCCAACAATAACATTCAGCTGAGATACACGTGAATATAAGAACAGAGTAGCGGAAGTAAAAGAACCACTGTCTTCATTTCATTCACCATCCACATTTAACATACATGATTCAATAACAATTAAGAACTAAAAAGTCTGCATAATTAAATTGTTGAAAAATTCAATTACATAATTGTCCACACTTAACATTTCTTTCCATGATAATGCTAGTACAATGTTCAAATTACATACTATGAAAATCACAAAAAGTCACAAGTGCTCCAACACTCTAATCTCCGCACTCGGAGTCGGTCTCCAACGTCTCCTCCACAAGTGTCTCGTCACCAACTACACTTGTACGCCGAAGCAAGTAGTGAGTCTAAAAGACTCAGCAAGTACTTCTACACATACCGTACATGCACATATCATAGTAGGTTCTACATACACGTTCACAAGACACAACATGTAGCATGCTCGACATTAAATCTTTCAACCTATCATGGTGCATCTACAATTTAAGCACATGGACTATGCTTTCAGATTTGCTAAAATAGAATCACCTATCACATGCTTTCTATTCATTTCTCACATAAAAATCTATCTTCAACCAACTAAGACTTGAAAGCCATTAACATGAATTTCCAAACATACATGAAAGGAAACATACCTAACATGGAATGTCACGCCCCGATATTTAGCAGCGGAATAAATACCGGGGGACGTGAACGATACAAACGGCATATCACAGTGAATAGTGCAGAGTCACAATCGAATATAATAACACATTCAAGACTTATAATATGGTCACCAATAGTATACTTTAATTCATTTCATTCAACTAGATACAACCTCACATAAGAAGAATTAACCAAAGGGTCCATCAATCAAATAAAACATCCAGAAAAGTTTCACTATTACATAGACTACTCAAATTTCTATTCTAAACTATCATCTATTTCTAGGACGGGTGCTCGTCACTCTTGCCCAGTCCCATCTAAATCCACTGGTTCTTCATCACTACCTGAAAAAGGGCAGGATGATAGGGGTGAGCGAACTAGCTCAGTAGGATTTATATCTCAATCACGTGCGGGCACTAGTATACATGATTAACATTTTAAGTAGGTAGATATGCATATGAATATGATGACAATGTATGCAATACTAACAGATTGAATAGCAGAATAGAACGGATATCGTATCAGTTCAAAATGTCGAATTGCATATACAATGAACAGGTATTTCAAGAATGGAATCATGTCAGAAGAGATTGGCCATATTCAAGCAGAGTTCATGTGTTCACAAGAACAAACGTATCATATCATGTCAAGTCAAACTTATCAAGTCAAACAGGAGGCACATATTCACAATCTTGCATGTCAGGTGTGCTATGCCAAGCACCAAGAGTCCATACTCCTCGGTTAACAAGTACGTTGGGGCGCTCCTCCCCAGGACCGGACAGGGCCCTATTGCACAGGCATTGTATCAAGTTTTGGACGGAGTCCCACGATGTGCCGAACAAGCATATTCATATATGGCCACAGAGTTTCAATGGCAAGCTCATAGTAAAAAGAACATGATCACTCATAGAGTCAAGGAATGACAAACAGCTCAAAAGAACAAGGCAAGATAACGTCGTATCTTAGATTTCATATTCATTAATGTCTTAACAAGAGGTGTTTCTAAAGACAGATCGTATGTAGAACATGTACTTTCCTAACATGTATGCATATGACAAAAAATCATTTGAACACGGAAAACATGAAACCATGAAACTTATATGCAAATTACCACTAACATGTCCATACTAATCATGTATTCATCCCCACATTCATGACATATTCTTATCTTATCAATTGAAAATAAGCAAGATCACAAGATAATCCAAGGACCATAAGAACAATCAAATTTACACATTAGAATCATATCATATCATTACCATTTCCTTTAATGGTTTGATTTTTTAAGTCCATGCATACCATATAACATCATGTACATGCTTGAAGACATCATGAAATGATTAGACCCAAATTATACAAAAATCTTGCAAGGGTAGTGTCGACACTGGTCAGGTGGTGTCGACACCATGCTCCAAAACCAGACAAAAACAGGCAAAACTGGTCAGGTAGTGTCGACACTAGTCCAGGTGGTGTCGACACAATGCATCAAAAACAAGGCAAAAAAGGTCAGGTAGTGTCGACACTAGTCCAGGCAGTGTCGACACTAGAGACAGACTCCAGAAAACCTTCTAGAAAACATGGGACAGTGTGTCAACACAAGATGGGACTGTGTCAACACTAGATGGCCTTCCAGAACTTTCTGGGTCAAAACTGGGACAGTGTGTCGACACAAGATGGGGCTGTGTCGACACTAGATGCCTTCCCAGAACTCCATCTGGGCTGTTCTAGGACAGCAGGTCGACACGGGCACAGACTGTGTTGACACTAGTAGCTTTCCCAGAACACCATCTGGGCTGTTTTGGGACAGCAGGTCGACACAGGCACGGACTGTGTCGGCACTAGTGGCTTTCCCAGAACAAAACACATGGTCATGTGGAACCCGATGACACTTCTCATGCAGCGATTCACTTACGACTTTTATAACTCTTTAACGAGTGACATTTAGACAAAATGTTCAACAGGAAAGATGAAGAGGACAACTAGTAGAAGAACTTTGATGTTGAGGGTTTGATCTAATGCAGTCTCAAATCCCGAGAAAACATATAAAAACAGAAAATCAAGTGTAGCCCGAAATTTCAGTATCGTGCAGAGACTCTCTTATCATGCTCCTAACTCTCTAACGAAGGATTTTTGGACAAAACGTCCAACATAGAAGATGATCGTGACTTCAATTGGAAGAATTTTATGAAGAAAGTTTAGTCAAATTTAGTCTTGAATCGTGTGCACAATATGACGAACGAGAAAAGTCCTAACTGTGCAAGACTTCGGGAAAATCACCAATACACGAAGAATACTCCATGAAAATTAAGCAAATCAAGTGCAAATGATCCTAGACTCAAAGAACTACAAGTTGGCATTGGTTTTCTTTAATCTTGGCCCGAGAACACCTACCTTTATGAAAATCTAAAACTGTTGATGTTCTGGACACAACAGAGGATGCAGGGGATGAAGCTCCGGATTCCCAGCCTTTCTCCTGCTCCTCAGAAGTTCTTGCTTGCTTCCCAAACGACTCCAACTTCGTTGTTAAACCTTCTCCAAGAGTTTAGGGATGAGTTCTTATAGTTTTAGGATGTTGTTAAGAGTCCTAATGATACTAGGAAAGGGCTACGAGCTTTGTTTCCTAGTTTCCAGGAAATCTGGGATTCCTTTACTTAAAAGAGGTAGCAAAGGTTTAGGAAACCTCCAATTGGGTTTGAGTTCGGTTTTGGCTTACCTTACCTGACTAATCATCCATACTTTAACCCTAAATTGCCCTTCTAATTATGGCATAATTACCTACACGAATTTCTGTCTAATTCCCTGTCCCAGTCATTCATATCCTTGGGCCAAATATGCTCTATCGGCTCGATCTTGTTAATAGGTCATTAACACATGGTATTGGAAGTCTCTCCAATACGTTTATTATTTTATCCCTCCATGTTTCTGAAATTTTTAAATTGCTAAAATTTCGGGGTATTACATGGAATCTACACATTCCTACGCATATAAGAAACCATTTTACATGCTGTAGGCTTGCTGGTTTTACATGCTTTAGCAACTATAATCTAACACATGAGAGCTACAATCAACGATTAAATCACATCATGTGAACAGCCAAGCATGGAAGTGGTTATATATTCTTAAAATTATCCCTAGCATGGATTCTAGGCATTTTGCATATAAACATGATCATAACATAGTAAAGCTACTGTTTAAGCATGATTTCAGATTGTCATAACATGGATTACTAACTCACATCCTCACATTTTGGTTTCACATTTTTACACAATTTCAAGTTCGCATATTTCACCACTTTACACATGCACTTTTACACATTGATCACATTCACATTTTTCACATGAAAACATACACATTTACACATTCACATTTAGTGCCGTGACACATAGTCCAAACCACACTAAAGAAGGACACAACACATCACATCACATAGACGCCATCTAGGCAATACAATGGCGACTCTTGGACTGCGCAGACCGGGAGAACAAGTCTCCACCTAACCAGTGGTACTTGTCCACCTCCTGGATTTCGCCCTAATGCCCTTAGGGTCACAACACATTGAACCTTCTCAGGGGGACTTTTCCCTGATACGGTTCCACTGCCCTCTACGGAAGTAGTGTCACATTTGGCACAAGTTACACATTACACATTTTACCGATTTTAACACTTATGTTTACACATGTCACTCTCATTTCATTCATTCACAACACATGGTGCTCTGTTTTTCTGACATGACACTACAATTACAGAAATTTTACACTCCGAAATTTCACTAATCAGGTTGCTATATACAAAATCAAATCATTTTACAACGGCATGCATTAGTTTCACACTTTTACATGGAAAATCATATGCATCATATACTGGTCCAAATGACCTGAAATTTTAACCACTAGCTGATTTCGGGTTCAGGATCCCACATGCAATTTTCAGATTTTTCTAACTTAAAACATAATTACAGAAAATCTAACATCGAATTCACATGCTATCCACAATTTAAGTTAGTATGGAGTTAAACACTAATCGCAAATTTAACAACTCACTGTCTGAACCCTAGCATGCATAGAGCCACATGATTTATTCCCGAATTTATTGGGCAATACACAATTTACAGGAGATTTATCGTGACCTACGCATGATTTCTATTTCCCAAAACAGAAATTTCAATAAATCATACAAGCATGGAAAATTCCAGAAATTCAGAGCACAGATAGGGTTGCACATACATGGTCTAACAAAATTAAGGCAACATGATTTACCACGGATTATCAGGATAATGTTGAGAACATACACATGAACATTCTTCCACATGCTTTCAAATGGTAAATAAAACTCTACCATCCACAAAATAAGGGTACATTCACATTCCCATCCATCACATTAGCTAGTATACATAGCATATAAGAGATTACATTATATCCTCATCGTGAAACATATCGAAACTAATCATATAGAAGGGCAGAACAGCTTGTTGTTCTGCTCAGATGATCTTAACGGCAAGCTATGGCCGCTAAACAATGTTAACGGCACAATCGCTGGACGCTAAGCATGATCTTAACGACAACAGATGTTGCCGTTAAGTTCAGGTCTGTACAGAACACAGACCCGAGCTCCAAAGATAGGGTGAATTGGGGGTCTAGGACACGAGGAAAAATACATAAAAATGGTAAAACCATCCTAGACACATACAGGGACGTTATGGGTAGGGTACTTGCCTATGAAAAATTACTCCAAGAGATCTAGGGTTCGTAGAAGCTCTCCTTGGGCAGTCCTAAGAAGCCTCTAAAACACCACTCCTCCGGGTTCTTGGTCGATGCAGGAGCTAAGCCAGTGGTGGGGAAGCCTTCTCCTTGGTTCCATCTAGCCTCCAGTTGCTAAAGAACGCCGGTTGAAGCCTTGGATCGCCAGATTGAAGCCTCCAAAGTTCAGTCTTTGTACAGTTCCGAGCTAGGGTTTTCTCTCCTTCTTCTCCTCTTGCGAAGAGAGTCCAGAGAGGTTTTCTGGTGCAGCAAGGGTTTAGTTTATAGGAGAGGGGTTTGGGGAACCCCGGAGAGGTGATGGGATGGCCTGATAGCCGTTGGGGACTTCTCCCCAATGGCTGGGCTTGCTTGCCCCCGGAGTTTCGGGGTCTGCAACGCATGCAGGTCAGAGAAGTTAACGTCCACATCGCTGGACGCTGGATTTAGTGTTGGCGTCCATATGGTTGACGCCTACACAACTCAAACGTCCATGGATATTGACGCCAATCTGGCCTTCGGCCAGAACTCCAAAACATGCAGAAACCATGCACAACTTACACCTATATAAGTACCATATGATACTATTACGTACATACTACCATCATACCATTCATACATTATTTACATCTAACTTATACACATGCATACATAAGTATAAATAGTTAATACATACGTAGATATGTACATCTATGCATACACCACATGAATTATTTACACTAAATTAAAATAATACAGTAAAATTCGAGGGTCTTACACCCTCTCCCCCTTAAAGAAACTTTGTCCTCGAAGTTAGAACAACACTACTCAAACAAAAGGGGATACTTCTTCTTCATCGCATCCTCAAGCTCCCAAGTAGTCTCCTCTCGCGCGAGAACCAGAGTCCTCCAGAACTTTCACCGATGCAATATCTTGTCCGGAGATGCTGAACCTTCCGGTCAAGAATAGCTACTAG
This sequence comes from Colocasia esculenta, assembly GCA_014218235.1. NCBI lineage: Eukaryota > Viridiplantae > Streptophyta > Magnoliopsida > Alismatales > Araceae > Colocasia > Colocasia esculenta. The sequence continues at coordinate 20,158 of JACBKR010002897.1, read as the reverse complement.
TTGCTCGACATACGAAAGATCTGGCTGAATCTCCACCGGCTCATGACTAATCACATGAGACGGATCTCGGACATACTTCCTGAGCATCGAAACGTGGAAAACGGGATGAACACTAGCCAACGCTGGGGGTAAGGCTAGCTCATACACCACGCTGCCCAAACGTCTGAGAATCTCATATGGGCCAATGAACCTAGGGCTCAACTTACTATGCCTGCCAAATCTGACGACTCCTCAAGTAGGCGATATCTTCAAGAAGACATGATCACCAACCTCGAACTCAAGATCCTTCCTCCTGTTGTCGGCATAACTCTTCTGCCTATCCTGTGCCGCAACAAGCCTCTTCTGATCAGCTGGTTTATTCGAAGTTTCCTGAACTAACTCCGGTCCGATCAACTGCCTATCACCAGTCTCCTCCCAACATAACGGAGATCTGCAGGGCTACCATACAACGCCTCGAATGGAGCCATACCAATACTCGCATGAAAGCTGTTGTTGTATGCAAACTCCACAAGAGGTAAATGACGCTCCAATCATCCTTCCAATCCAGCACACACGCTCTCAACATATCCTCGAGCGTCTGGATAGTCCTTTCGGACTGTCCATCAGTCTGGGGATGAAACGCCGAACTGAGCTTCAGCTCCGAACCTAAAGCATCCTGAAGACCCTTCCACAATCTCGAAGTAAATCTCGATCTCGATCCGAAATGATCGACTTCGGCACACCATGCAATCTAATGACATTGCTAACATACAATCTAGCTAAACTCTCTACTGACTGCTTCTTCTTCATGGGCAAGAAATGAGCAGTCTTCGAGAATCTATCTGCAACTACCCAATCGAGTCATTGCCCCTTCTAGATCGAGGCAAACCCGAAACAAAGTCCATAGTGACAGCTTCCCACTTCCCACTAGGATGTCCATCTCTGCATAAGGCCAGATGGTCGCTGCCGCTCGGCTTTCACTTGCTGACATACTAGACATCTAGACACATAATCCGCAACATCCTTCTTCATGCCGGACCACCAAAATGATCTCTTCAGATCTCTGATACATCTTAGTGTTACCCGGATGAATAGAGAATCGCGATCTATGAGCCTCCGCTAACACATGCTCACAGACATCTACCAAATCAGGGACACAAACATGGTGCTGAAATCTAATCACACCGTCCTCATCACAAGCAATGCCCACCTTGCCACTAACTCTAAGAGTCTAGAGTCGGCTTCCTGTTGCTCGATCACCTCATCCAAAACCGAGGACCTAAGAGATAACTGACCTAAAAAAGCCTGGCATAGCGATGGCTCTAACTCAGTCAACGCGCAAGCCGCATCTTCCAACATCTTCCTATCCTGCTGGAGAGATGGCCTCTTCTACTCAGAGCATCCGCTACGACATTCGCCTTCCCAGGGTGATACTGAAGGTCGAAGTCATAGTCCTTCAAGAACTCAATCCATCTCCTCTGCCTCAGGTTAATTCCTTTTGGGAGAAAAGATACTTCAAGCTCTTGTGGTCGGTAAACACCTCAAATCTGACACCATAAAGATAGTGCCTCCAGATCTTTAGTGCATGAACCACTGCTGCGAGCTCCAAGTCATGAGTCAGATAGTTCTTCTCATGCTCCTTCAACTGACGAGAAGCATAAGCCACTACCCTTTCTTGCTGCATGAGCACACAGCCTAAACCAATCCGAGACACATCCGTGTAGATAGCAAAACCCTCTACACCGCTCGGTAAGACTAACACCGGAGCGACGTGAGCTTAGTCTTCAACAATTGAAAATACTCTCACACTTCTCGGACAAACAAAAAACTTCACTCCCTTTATGGTGAGCTGAGTCAAAGGGGCGGCGATGGATGAAAATCCCTCAATGAATCGCCGATAGTAACCAGCTAAACCAAGAAAACTACGAATCTCCGAAGGGGTCTGGGGAATCTCCAATCCATAACTGCCTGGACCTTTGCTGGATCAACTGCTACACCAGCACCGGAGATAACATGCCCGAGGAAACGACCTCGCGCAACCAGAAATCGCACTTGCTGAATTAGCATATAGCTAGTTCTCACGAAGACCTCTAACACTACCCTCAAATGCTGACGGTGTGTGGCCTCGTCCGGAGAGTAGACCAACACATCATCAATAAACACTATGACAAAGCTATCTAGATAAGGCCTAAACACCCTGTTCATGAGATCCATGAACGCTGCAGGGGCATTGGTCAATCCGAAGGAAGGACCAAAAACTCATATGTCCATAACGGGTTCTAAACGCTGTCTTGGACACATCCTCACTCCTAATCCTCAATGATGATAACCAGATCGCAAGTCAATCTTAGAAAAGACTGATGCATCTCGCAACTGGTCAAACAAATCATCAATACGAGGTAAGGGATACCTGTTCTTTACAGTCACTTGGTTCAGCTTTCTGTAGTCAATGCATAACCTAAGTGACCGGTCTTTCTTCTTGACGAATAATACAGGTGCGCCCCAAGGGAAACACTAGGGCGAATAAATCCCTTATCTAGCAACTCTTGCAACTGCCTCCTCAACTCGGCTAACTCCGCAGGTGCCATCCATATGGAGCCTTCGAGATAGGAGAGGTGCCCGGAAAGCAACTCTATGGTAAACTCTATCTCTCTATCGGTGGCAAACCAGACAAATCATCAGGAAATACGTCTGGAAAATCCTGCACTACCTCAATCTCTGCAAGGGTAGGTGACTCATCAGCCTCTGGCACTAACACCACGCTGGCAAGAAAAGCGTCACAACCTTGTTCACCATGCGCATCGCCTTCATGGCAGAGATGACCATCTTTCCCGCCACGTTCCTTGGCAAGGGATGAGAGAACTCGTCCTCACCAGGAATGCGGAAAACAATCCTCTTCCGACGACAATCCACTAACGCATAGTGCTCCTCTAGCCAATCCAGACCAAGAATAGCATCATAGTCCTTCATCTTTACCAAGAAGAAGCACCCATCTAGAACTCTATCCTCAATGCACACAGGCAACGACGGAATACACTTCCTAGTCGATACCGTACCCGCAGGGGTGTGCACAGACAAAGGGACCTCTAGATCCTCAGACTCTACACCTAACTCTAGGGCTAACTGCCTAGCGAACCACTCGGAAATGAACGAGTGAGTAGCACCCGTATCAAACAAATCCCGAGCGTGCACACCTAAAAGCAAAACCGTACCTTCGGTGACATGCTCCGCCTGCTCGGCGTCCTCGCGCGCTAAAGCAAACACTCGAGCTGGGGCTCGAGGCCTTCCTGGTCTTCCTGCAGCTGGCGCTGCTGCCGCCACTGCTGGGGCTGGCGCTCCGCGCTGGACTCCCTGCTGAAGTCTTGGGCAATCTTGATCTTGTGGTCGCTGCTCCCGCACTTCAAGCATCTCCCGCTACCAACCAACACTCGGTACCACCGTATGTCTTCCCGCAATGGGGACACTCTTTCTTCACACCAGGGGAACGTACAGAGGGTACCTGAGAACTGTCGGCTGCCACTGATCTGTGCTGGGTCTGGTATGTTGCTTTCTTTTGTCTGCCGCTGGAATGTCGCTGCTGGCCTTTCTACGAAGCTTTCTTTTCTTCCAGGTATTGCTCCATTTCTCCCTCCTGCCTACAAGCAGCGCTGAGGGCCTCGTCCAAAGTCCGGTGGTCGAACGCCACAAGTCTCGTCCGCAGTGATGGCTTGAGTCCCATCACGAACTTCTTTATCTTTCTGCGCTCATCTGCCACGATATGAGGTGCATACTTAGAAAGTTCAGAAAATCTTGTCTCATATTCCAACACGGTCATGGAGCCTTGAGCCAAAGAGAGGAACTCCTGCTCCATCCGATCTTGCACATGCTCGGGGACGAACTTGGCCCGAAAGAGCCTCACGAACTCGTCCCAAGCAACATCGATAGCTCCGTCCTCAAACCGAGTACGCAGTAGTGAAGACCACCATACATCAGCTCTTTCCTACATGCATCTTCATAAGTCCACTAACAGTTCTAACTAACAAACATACAATCATACAAAACTAACACATACCTGTAGCATGTAGGTGGCTAATGTGACCTTGTCCTCGTCTGCACCATGATGGCTCGGAAGATCTTTTTTATCTCCCTCATCCAGCTTTCAGCTAACAACGGATCGCTCTCCCCCTTAAAAGAGGGTGGCAGCATCCTCTTGAATCTTCCATGGTAGAAGGTCCACCATGGTCCTGAGCTGGTACTTGAGCCTGCTACAGTACAAGGCAAACAATACACAATCAACACAATATCGCACAATCAAATAAAACAGATAATAATTCATTTTTGTTAGTCTAACCTGAGCCTCCAACTGTGCCTGGAGTGCTTCCTGGATATGAGCCTGCGTCTACATGGCTTGCACCAGACCTTGCATGAATACTCCATAATCCACAGGCGGCGGTGGGGGAAGTACAGGACCTTGCGGTGTCGGGGCCTGTTGCTCCGCCCGCTCGTCACGTCTCGGCTCGTCCTCACGAGCCGGCGCTCCGCCACGCCTACCTCTCGAAGCCATGGCTGTAATAAATTTCAGCCACCATTAGCGTTAGGTTACTAAGTTTTCTAACCATTTTCTTATCTATTTTCCACTCGTTATTAGTAATTTCTACACGTGGACATCCTATGTGGACTTAGCATGTAATGAAGATGATGACTTATGTATATTCATGTGCAATCTCAACCGGTTTCTCTGATACCAATTCTCGTAGCGACCCTCATTATATCGGTACGGTTATACCAACCCACATCGATATAGTGACGTTGCCACAGTGGGACATTTACCCAACAATAACATTCATCTGAGATACACGTGAATATAAGAACAGAGTAGCGGAAGTAAAAGAACCACTGTCTTCATTTCATTCAACATCCACATTTAACATACATGATTCAATAACAGTTAAGAACTAAAAAGTCTGCATAATTAAATTGCTGAAAAATTCAATTACATAATTGTCCACACTAACATTTCTTCCATGATAATGCTAGTACAATGTTCAAATTACATACTATGAAAATCACAAAAAGTCACAAGTACTCCAACACTCTAATCTCCGCGCTCGGAGTCGGTCTCCAACGTCTCCTCCACAAGTGTCTCGTCACCAAACACATGTACGCCGAAGCAAGTAGTGAGTCTAAAAGACTCAGAAAGTATCTACACATACCGTACATGCACATATCATAGTAGGTTCTACATACACGTTCACAAGACACAACATGTAGCATGCCGACATTAAATTTTTCAACCTATCATGGTGCATCTACAATTTAAGCACATGGACTATGCTTTCAGATTTGCTAAAATAGAATCACCTATCACATGCTTTCTATTCATTTCTCACATAAAAATCTATCTTCAACCAACTAAGACATGAAAGCCATTAACATGAATTTCCAAACATACATGAAAGGAAACATACCTAACATGGAATCTACACATTCCTACGCATATAAGAAACCATTTTACATGCTGTAGGCTTGCTGGTTTTACATGCTTTAGCAACTATAATCTTACACATGAGAGCTACAATCAACGATTATTAAACACATCATGTGAACAACCAAGCATGGAAGTGGTTATATATTCTTAACAATTATCCCTAGCATGGATTCTAGGCATTTTGCATACATAAATATGATCATAACATAGTAAAGCTACTGTTTAAGCATGATTTCAGATTGTCATAACATGGATTACTAACTCACATCCTCACATTTGGTTCACATTTTTACACAATTTCAAGTTCGCATATTTCACCACTTTACACATGCACTTTTACACATTGATCACATTCACATTTTCACAATGAACACATACACATTTACACATTCACATTTAGTGTCGTGACACATAGTCCAAACCACAAAGAAGGACACACACACACACATCACATCACATAGACGCCATCTAGGCAATACAATGGCGACTCTGGACTGCGCAGACGGGAGAACAAGTCTCCACCCTAACCAGGGGTACTTGTCCACCTCCAGGATTTCCCCCTAATGCCCTTAGGGTCACAACACATTGAACCTTCTCAGGGGGACTTTTCCCTAATACGGTTCCACTGCCTCTACGGAAGCAGTGTCACATTTGGCACAAGTTACACATTACACATTTTACCAATTTTAACACTTATGTTTACACATGTCACTCTAATTTCACTCATTCACAAACATGTGCTTGTTTTCTGACATGACACTACAATTACAGAAATTTTACACTCAGGAAATTTCACTAATCAGGTTGCTATATAAAATCAAATCATTTTACAACGGCATGCATTAGGTTCACACTTTTACATGGAAAATTCATATTGCATCATATACCGGTCCAAATGACCTGAAATTTAACCACTAGCTGATTTCGGGTTCAGGATCCCACATGCAAATTTTCAGATTTTTCTAACTTAAAACATAATTACAGAAAATCTAACATCGAATTCACAGCTATCCACAATTTAAGTTAGTATGGAGTTAAACACTAATCGCAAATTTAACAACTCACTGTCTGAACCCTAGTATGCATAGAGCCACATGATTTATTCCCGAATTTATTGGGCAATACACAATTTACAGGAGATTTATCGTGACCTACGCATGATTTCTATTCCCAAAACAGAAATTTCAATAAATCATACAAGCATGGAAAATTCCAGAAATTCAGAGCCAGATAGCGTTGCACATACATGGTCTAACAAAATTAGGGCAACATGATTTACCACGGATTATCAGGATAATGGTGAGAACATACACATGAACATTCTTCCACATGCTTTCAAATGTGTAAATAAACTCTACCATCCACAAAATAAGGGTACATTCACATTCCCATCCATCACATTAGCTAGTATACATAGCATATAAGAGATTACATTATATCCTCATCGTGAAACATATCGAAAATAATCATATAGAAGGGCAGAACAGCTTGCTGTTCTGCTCAGATGATCTTAACGGCAAGCTATGGCCGCTAAACAATGTTAACGGCACAATCGCTGGACGCTAAGCATGATCTTAACGACAATAGATGTTGTCGTTAAGTTCAGGTCTGTACAGAACACAGAACCGAGCTCCAAAGATAGGGTGAAATGGGGGTCTAGGACAGAGGGAAAAAACATAAAAATGGTAAAACCATCCTAGACACATACAGGGACGTTATGGGTAGGGTACTTGCCTATGAAAAATACTCCAAGAGATCTAGGGTCTAGTAGAAGCTCTCCTTGGGCAGTCCCAGGAAGCCTCCAAAACACACTCCTCCGGGTTCTTGGTCGATGCAGGAGCTAAGCCAGTGGTGGGGAAGCCTTCTCCTGGTTCCCTCTAGCCTCCAGTTGCCAAAGAACGCGGTTGAAGCCTTGGATCGCCAAATGAAGCCTCCAAGTTCAGTCTTGTACAGTTCCGAGCTAGGGTTTTCTCTCCTTCTTCTCCTCTTGCGAAAGAGAGTCCAGAGAGGTTTTCTGGTGCAGCAAGGGTTTAGTTTATAGGAGAGGGGTTTGGGGACCCCCGCAGAGGTGATGGGATGGCCTGATAGCCGTTGGGGACTCTCCCAATGGCTGGGCTTGCTTGCCCCCGGAGTTTCGAGGTCTGCAACGCATGCAGGTCTGAGAAGTTAACGTTCACATCGCTGGACGCTGGATTTAGTGTTGGCATCCATAGGTTGATGCCTACACAACTCAACGTCCAGGATATTGAAGCCAATCTGGCCTTCGGCCAGAACTCCAAAACATGCAGAAGCCATGCACAACTTACACCTCATATAAGTACCATATGATACTATTACGTACATACTACCATCATACCATTCATACATATTACATCTAACTTATACACATGCATACATATGTATAAAATAGTTAAGATATAGTAGATATGTACATCTATGCATACACCACATGAATTATTTACACGAAATTAAATAATGCAACAAAATCGAGGTCTTACAGCACGTTCTTGAACGCGTCGGCCTGCCCCGCCGCGACTTCGTTTTGGGCACGTGGGCATAAATTCGACGACTTTTGGGTCTGGCCTGTCAGGCCTAGGACCTAATCACGTCGACCTGGGCGGATGCGATTCAGAGATTTCGCGTGATTCCAACATCCGGGCGCTCAAGTGTGACGACTTTTGGGGCCTAGGGCATAAATGCGGTGGCTCAGGCCGACGCGTCTCTGATTTGAAACTCGTCGGGGAAGCAGGATGTGATAAAGTATTTATATATGTTTTATTATGAAAATCCCTGCCAAAATCGACATTGGAATCGCGTCGCCCATAGCATACGCGTTTATGAAATGGGCATTGGGCTTTTTCATACAATAAATTAGGTAAACTCCTTGTCGCGTCACGGTTGGCCGCTGCGATAAGGGCTCTGGCCCTTGGTGTCGCGCCCAGATGTCCAGCGCGACTTGGAATCTCGTCCGCCTTCCCAGACGCGTTTCAGTTATCTTCATTAACACCGTCCAGCAGGCTCGTCGCGACACCATGATCGCGCCCCGAAGACCCGTCGTGACTTGAAATGAATGCCTATAGACCCCCAGTGAACCTTGGAAATGCAGGGGAAGCACCGGGGAAGAACGGGTGAGATCCAGAAATATTGGAAAACTACTCTTGCATGGAAAACTGAGGGCCATTTGTGGCATTATGGCGCAATATGAAATTTGCCCACGGTGGAGTCGAATTCGCGTGTCTATAGCTGCCACACTTGCATCTGCTTTGCATCGGAGCGAAGCGAAGAGACACGAAGTGGAGCAAAATAGAGTGAAAAAGAGTGAAATGAAGTGAAGTGTAGCAAAATGTAGTGAAGCGGGAGTGGACTAAAAAGTAGATGTCAAGGTGAAAAATTGACACGCATAGTCGGTTGGATGACTACCACCTGATGAGAGTCTTTTTCCAACACCCAAGGAAGTCACCACCAGGAAGAAGAAGACCTAAAGAAACAAATGCTTGGGCAAAGGAAAGGGATAAGGGTGGAAAGGTACCACGTGGGGCACAAAAGGAAAGAAAAGATCATCTTCTAGCATCAGGGAAGTACCTAAGGACACAATCCATTATGTTTCACCATTGGGGGCGTCTGCCACTGGCGCAGGGGGATCTTGGGGAGAGAAGAGAGACAAACTTCCAGCGAAGGGGAAGTACCTAAGGACACAATCCGATAGGTTTCACCATTGGGGGCATCTGCCACTGCCGCAGGTGGATCTCTGGGAGTTAGGGCGAAAAATAAAAAGGATAAGTTCAAACAATGGGTTCTAAGGAAATCAGCCCTGAGGCAACATCAAAGGGAGTTAGGTACTTGACCGAGAGTGGAATATTTCAAATTGCTTTTGAATTTGGGGCACGGATGGCCCTCAAATTGCATTGCAAGAGTGGTTTTCCACTGTGGTTTTAATATACATGTATGCTGGGATAAAAAAAATAAGATTTAAAAGAGGAGTAGAAAATAACCAAGGATAATATTGTTATGCCAGTGAGTCAGGACCAAGGTTTTATGCATGAGTCTGTCATCCTCACATGCCAAGTGTAACGGCCTATCCGTGCGGCTAAGGATCCTCTGGGATATTCATTGTTTTTGATAAAGGAGAACTCAAATCCCAAATTCCTCAGAGCCACAAGGTCATTGGTGTGCTATAAGAGTATACTTATAGATAACTTGATGGTGGGGGCAGCAGCCGCCTGATGTTGTGCGGATGAGGTAACTCGAATCCTACACTCAAACGCTTCGTTAGCCAAGAAAAACACACATCATGGAAAAACAACATTCATCACGGAGCATGCTAAAGTAGTCAAACGAAAAATGTGGCACACTCAATTTGTTTTTTTAACCATGAGGATAAGTGTTCTTGGATAAGGGAGTTGGAGTGCAAGATGGGGACCAATGATTGGAAGAATTTGATGCGATTTGGCACAGACAGGATCTGCTTGTCATGTACAATACCATCGCGATATTTTTTTTTTAAGTATTGAATTTTTTTGGATTTTTGGAAGTATTTGATTTTTATGTAGATTTTGGAATATTCAAAAAAAATTGTTGGTTTTTTTTGGAACATATTTGATTTTCTGAATTTTGGAAATATTTGATTTTTGTGGATTTTGAAAATATTTGGATTTTTTGTGGGGTTTTGGAAATATTTGATTTTTTGCAGATTTTCAAAAAGTATTTGAATTTTATGGAATTTTTCGAAATATTTGATTTTTTGTGATTTTGGAAATATTCCCACGCCATGGCAGCATTGAGGTTGTGAAAACTGACCGGCGATGGGTCTTTGTTTCCTCCCGTTTCATTAAAGAATGCCCAGAGTAGGGCGTGCGTTTTAATGTGGCGCCCACGGGCTGATTGCACTTGATTGATAGTGTTACTGCCAAAGCCATGCCTAAAAAGGCGACTGGGTCTGGCAGGGAGAAGGGAAGAAAACTTGGAGATAGCTTGGTATGGGTATTGAGGAGTTGGTTTGACTTCTTCCCTGGCACGACCGTCAGAAGGTTCAGTCTCATAAAGCACTGGGGCTTTTGAATTATTTTGAATCTTGAGTGAGACTATTTGATTGTAGGGACATGCGTACGACCAGGTCCATTTGGATCTCCACGGGGACTTTGCCACTCTTTGCCATGCCCTATTATGATTGATTTGATTTTTTATTTTTGCATGCATACGACTAGGTCCATTTGGATCCCGGGGACTTTGCCGCTCTTGATATGCAGTTGACTTTATTTTGATTGGTCATTTGACTTTTGCCCATTTTAGAGACGTCGACTCATTAGGGAATGGTTCAGGTTGGTTTCTTCACCCAAACTACCTCCATTACCCATATTTCGCCGAAGGGGAGAGAAACAGACTTTCCTACCTTTCAGGCATGGCTGTGACAGCGATGGTGTCTATGGGGAGCAATCAGCTTTGGGCGCCGTGAAGTGTGTGAAGTGCCCATGCTAAGGGCAAACCTTAATGACCTGGAAGGGAGTTTGGACTCCTGGCGCAGAATTCTCATAATGAAAATGTTGCGATAGCATGGCAATGCTAAAATGCCCAGAGGGGATTGGAGAAGAAGGAGGGCGCGGTGCCCTGAAAGAGGAGAATCCGGATGGTCCGAAGGAGAGAAAGGAAAAGCGGGCCACGAGGGGCCAGAAAGGAGGGCACGCCACGTGGGGTGCAAGATGGAGATTTGCCATGTAGGGCACAGGATGAGAGACGTGCCGCGTGGGGCACAAGAAGGAGTGTGCCATATGGGGCACGGAGGGGAGACGTGCCAGGTGTGGCACAACAGGAAGATGTGCCACGAGGGGCACGGAAGGGAGACGTGCTAGGCGTGGCGCAATGGGAAGATGTGCCATGAGGGGCACGGAAGGGAGAGTAAGGAGTACAAAAAGGGGCGCGATGCCCAGTGCAAGAGGATGGATTGTACAACAAATGAAAATAAATGCCTCCCGTGGGGAGGGAATGTCACGCCCCGACGCGGAATATCGGAACGCGATGCAATTGCAAGTAAACGGGTACAGAGCGAGTACTAGACATGAAACCATTGGACAAGAATAAATACTAAAGTAAATTCATTCATTATAATCTTTCAAATGTCTAGTTACAACCACTAATATCAGAGCCATTCTATAGTGCCCAATTTCATTGAAATAAGCAAAAGACTAAACTACGACTCGACCATAAAGGCTAGGACGCTAGGGTACTCATAACATCACTCCTGATCGTTCCCGTCCTCTTGAGTGTAGGTTGATCCTCGGCCTCACCTGAGATCACAATGACAAATAATGCAGGGTGAGCGATAACGCCCAGTAGGACTTAAATCTCAATAGTCAAGCAGGCTTTAAATAATTAGTGCATTAAAGGCAGAGTAATGAATGATAGAGCAAGAGAGTCAAGTAAAATATAGCAGGATAGCACGTGAACGAAATAGCACAAACTTTACAAATATAGCACAAGAGTCGAGTATAGCACAAATAGCAAGATGGCCATAGCACAAATAGCACAAAGTATAGCAATAGCACAACGAGTATAGTATAGAAATTTGTCAATAGACAACGAGAGAACATAGAACTTTTGATTGTCATTAGATTAATCTAGATAGTATGGCACTTGGATGTAATGCTGGCATCTGATCATTTAACTCCCATGGCAAATGGCACTTTCGAGCACTCTCCCCAAGACCAGATCGGGCTATTGCCTGGCATTGGTTATGTTGTTTATCTTTAGACAATCAGTCAATGGCCAATTAGAGTACCAAGGAAATAGATGAGAGCACTTGATGAATAGATGAGATAGTAGAGTGAACGTGAAAAGATGAGCGAGTAGAGCATAGATGAGAGCTAGTGGACATTGTACGTAACACGTCGCGTAATCAGACGATGTAACAGTTGCACAACACACACACTTGGTGTTGGCAGTCAGGTGGAACTCACGACTCTACCACTGGCCATGTTAAGAACAGGTCCAGAGGTCCGGCATGATTCAAGATAAGAGCAAACTTCAAATAGCCGTTTGGATCATATCGATCCCTAAAGGGGGGTAATAGGTATTAGGGTACAACCAGCTCATCGACCATGTGGGAATCCATGGACAGAGGAGACTTACGGAGGCCTTGAACAAAGACTCACTAGTCCGACAGAAGGAATATCCGACGAAGAGTTCGTTCAAGTCAAGAGAGTATGTATAGAAACAAGTGCTCGACGTTCTAGAGGAATTCTAGGATAGTGGAGCGTCGATATCAGTGTTCCAAAACATCACACGAATCGTAAAATAAAGCAATTTATTCCATAATTTACCAGACATATTTAGTAACATGTTAATGCCAATTAAGCCATATTGGAAGGTCAAAGTGTGTGCATGTGTCATCAAACATAGATAGAAATTACTCGTGTATATATTTTAAATCACATAAATGTTCAATTTATATTAAGTGAAATTACTGCAGGTATAATTGGATTAAAGGGTATAAGCACAATAGGCAATTAGAGCATTGCAAATCAGGGGTTTTTGCAAAAAACTTGTGAACGCGACGCACCCCAGTAAGGGTCGCGACGGGTTCAGGTTAGATCACAACAAGGGCTTGCACTGATCGCGACAGGGGTTCAAGGCAGGCGTTGAGATCGCGACAGAGGCAGGAAGGGAACGCGACTGGTCGGTCAGGTCAGGCACATAGATCGCGACGGCACGGCCTGTCGCGTTCAGAATGAGACGTGCCTATTTGTCTCGACCAGACCCCAGAACGCGGCCTATCGGGCAGTCGTGTTCTCAGGGCCTGTGCTGAGTCCGACAGGAATCAGACGGGACTTGGATTACGGCCAAACTTTACATCTTCACACATGAGTCTTTAGAAAATAAGAACAAATAGCACAGTCGATGAAAATATTGGAACGTTGCATATTGATCTAGACATGCAAGAGTACTACAGTAAATATGAATTTGACAATAGTTAGGGTTTCGACATGCTTTATTCACATCAAACATGAAGTACATGATACAGTGAACAATAGAGATGAGCGATTTAATTCGCAAGATAGGATGGACTAAAATTAGGGCTTTTAGGGGGAAAGAAAGCTAACAACCCTCAGAACCTCCAATAAAAATTTTGAGGTTTGAGGTTTAGGGAACATGGAGATCAAGAGGTATGAAGGGGGTTCGGGGTCACGTAAGTTGCAGAACTTTGAAAATCCATAACACAGGATTGGGTTGCAAGAAAAATGTGAAATTTTAGGACTTTGTCATGATGATGGAATAAACTACAGATAATTTTCATAGTTTAGCTCATGAGAATGCCTATCTTTCACGTTTTTCTTCTTCTAAGGTTTGAAGATGAAGAACTCGAGAAGAAGCTTGAAAGATCCTTTCTCCACAATTTCTCCTCCTCTTGGCCTCTCCTCCTGGTCCAGCAACCTCTTGGCATGAGCTAGGGCCGGCCATGAGGGTTTTAGAGGAAGTATTTAAGCTTCTCCCGATTCCCTTTCCTAGTTAAGTCTAATTCCCATTTAATTCCGAGTTTCCTATTTTCCTCTCCTCTTTTAAGCAAGAGATCTCCTAATTGGGTTGAGAGAGAGGGGATTCATGGCCAAGCAATGGGGTAGGTTTAGGATTCCAAATCCAACTCAAATCACTTATTTTAGTGCATTAAATTCTCTCTTTTTATTAAGTAATATTTTAGTTACGAATTTTGGATATTTTTCTATTATTCTCCTTTTTAAAATCTCTATTTTAGCCCACTAAATTCTAATGGGTCCATTTAACAAAGCCCATTAATCTTTCTTTTAATGGGTTTTATTTAATTCCCTTTTTATTTGTTTTCTAATTGCTTTTATTTTTATACATTATTAAATTTTATTTCCAAAAATCCAGGTTGCTACAGGGATGTGGAGAACCCACGGAAAGGTGCTAAGCAGCACAAAAGATGATTGGAAAGAAAATGGAAAAGATGGAGGAGGCCGCTGGTTCTTGCCTTGTGGCGTTTAGTCTCCTGCTGGGAATCGACATTTTGACACTAAGTATTTATCATAAATTTTGCCCAACGGGTAGATGGTCTTCTCTTCTCAGAGGGGTTGAACGGCTCTCAATGATTGGAGGGCTGTTGACTTCCGTCGGAGTTTCAACAAATAGCGGTAACCCCCTTGGAATATAGTTGAATGAGAAGATGGGGAGTTCCACTGGTGAATCGATAGTAAGCAACAATGAGGGGGACGTGCCCAAGATTGTATGGCCTATGATATGGAGAGGGGCACGACCCCTTGGTAATTGATTGTGCTAAGGATTTGGCCTTGGAATGCGTGAGCACAATCTGAACAGTTGACCCCTTCACTAGAGTGGGGAGGTTCACAACAATGGTGTGAGGGGTCATGAGAGCTTGAAGGGTTTGATTCCCTATGAGCATTTTAAAACGAACCTGGTTGGCAATGGGTATGAGTGGCATATGATTAGAAGGGCTCTTGATGGCCATGATTGGAGGGGAGGACTTCCGCTGTAAATGTACCGGTATTTTGACAATGACTGGCATGCGAGAATAAAAAAATCTTGGATTTTGAAAAGCATGTCCGGTCCGGGGCTTCCTTCTGCTGACGCTTGCAGCTCCTCAATGTTTGCACTCACTCCGTTGGATGGGGGTGGATATGGTGGGTGTAATGGGGGGTTGTATGGCCTGTGGAGGCGCGATGGGTATGAAGGGGATGATTTGCTCGGGTTTGGTTGCCAATGGTGTTGGCAAAATGGGAGGTGTAATGATTGGTGTAATGGTGGGTGGAGGCTTAATAATGGAGGCTTGGTAATGGATGGCAGTGTGGGAGGTGTAGGTAAATGGTGTACGAACATGACCTCGGAAGGTTCATCATCGTAAAACACTAGGTAGTTTCGTAGATGGGTTAGGCATTGCAACTTTGGCCCGAGCAACAAGCTGAGGTGGCAGTGGGGGTTGTTGTGGTTGTTGTGGTGGAGGCATGGGAGCTGGCATGGATGCCGGAGTAGGTGCAACGTAGGGCACAAGAGATTTTTCATGAATGGGGGCATCATAGGGCCCGATTGGAGGTTACTGAGTCCGAAAAGGACGAATCAGTGGACACCTGGGTGGAAGCATGTTGTGGTAGATGGGTATTTGTGGAGGTGTATATGATGTGTATGTTGTAGGGTGGTGAGGTGGATGGTGGATGGCATCTACTGATCCCTTCTTTCTCGGATTAATTTGATCAAAAAGGTCTACAATCAAGAAGTCCATTAAATGTCTCTAGAGTAGCGTCCCCGCTCATAGTGCTCTTCCACCGTCTCGATTTGGTTCATGGATAGCATGTGCCTGAACCTCGGAGTAGAGTTAGAAATGATTATTTTAACTTGCTCTGACTCTGAGATCACATTTTGTAGGCGGGTGGCCATTCACCTCCAATGGTCAGCAAATTGTACAAAGGCCTCGTCGCCCCCATATTCTTGAATGCTAGATTCGTGATAGAAAGATAAGGGCTGACGCGATCTTTATACCTCTGAAGGAATTTCTTGTGAAGGATGCGGAAGTCTCTCGCCTCGCTTGGTTCTAGAGAGTAGAACCATTCGAGTGCAGGGCCATTAAGAGTTTCTAAAAAATATGCCAAGGTGATTGGATCTCGCTGCCAACACGAGGACTCATAGAGGAATTCCTTGACTTGAAGGTAGATTACCCGTGCCATTGTACAATCGGTACGTTGGCATCTCTGAAGGATGTATATAAACTTACAGCGGAGAGCCGGCATGGCGGCAGCGGGGTCACCCATGGGATTTGAAAGCTTATTTATTTGACTCTCTAGGTTGTTCAATTTTTGGAGAAGAGCATGTTGGAGTGGAGTAGGTTGTGCTGGGCAAATGAGGGAGTACATGGGGGTGGCCTTGAATTAGTGGGCCTTCCTAAGGGTTGGTCTATACGAACCGGAGCACGAGGGTGCAATTGGCCACGGGGCCGAGGTGATGAAGAATGTACAGGGGTATGTGGCAAAGTCGCCAGAATATACAAATGTGGGTGCCTGGGAGAAGGAGAGGGAGAGGAGTCACATCCTCAACTAAAGATTGTATTAATTTGAGCTGTTGAGGGGTGAGCTGATCCAGGGCATGCAGGACAGTTTGCACAGTGGGATCTTGGCGGGGGGAGGCTCTCGCTGGGTTTTGATTGGAGGTAGATGTGAGGGGATGTCAAATTGGTTAGTGCACAGTGTGTGCACATGACCATAAGAAGTAGAAGCATTCCCTTCATGGTGGTGAGATGGACAGACATAGGACTAAAAAGATGGAGACTTGACATTATCCTCATAGTCCATATAATAAAAATCGGCATGATGATATTGGTCCATTTTAACAAGTCAAGTAGACAAACAAGTTGAACAAAGATTACTCAATCAAAGATGGTTCAAACAAGTTAGAATGCTTAGCGCTTATTTAGGAGTTTCACGATTAATAAATGGATTGAAAAATATTGTGTCACTCTAGGTGAGATCCTAGTTGGGTAGAGTGTGAATACTTCGGGGTGCACTAGAATCACCTCTCACCACACAATGGATATCTAACCCGGGTCAACGGAGGGGTACAACCAGCTCGGTCCGCCGTGAGGGAATCCACGGGGTACGGAGACTTATGGCATTCCGGGAGAAGGTTCGCTAGTCCAAAGGGATGGAATGCCCAATGGAGAGCTTACCTTCACTGGAAGGGTGTATGGAGCCTAAGATATGAGGGAAGGAGGTCTCCCGACCGATGAAAAATGCCCTGCATGTGGCAATTTATAGAAAAAATGGCAGAAGGGGCGCGTTCTGTCAGTGGGCTGAATCGCGGCGGGGACAGCCTCTGCGACTTCAAAATCACATCCAGTCACCTGGACGTGGAACTGAGAGCCCCAGAAGGCTGTCAGGGCCGCGCCTAGTCCCTGTGGACAGAATGCTGACAAGAACGCGTCGGCCTTAGCCGCCACGACAATAAGTGTCGGCCTGTGCCGCCATGACAGTAAACTAAAATGCGTCTGGTGCAGAGGACGCGTAAACGCGATTCCAAACAGGCACCCGAGGAGGAAAAAGAAAGCAGTAAACAAGCAATAAGCAGGAAAGATGTACAGGAAAAAATTAAGGTATATAGGGACACGTCGGGCTTAGCCGCAGCGATAATAAAAATGCGTCGGTTTAAGCCGCCGCGATAGAAAATAGAATGCGACCGACTTGTGGGGCGCGTTAGAAACAATTGAATCTCGTCCTCTCTTTGGGATGCGATTCCAGAAGACACCAAAAATTGAAAAAGGAAAGCAGTAGATAGGTAGTAAACAGGGGAGATGTTGATGGCGCGTCGGACTTAGCCGCCGCGACAAGAACACAACGACGCGTCGGCATCGGCATCGGCTGCCGCGACACAAAGCAGATATGCGTCCGGGCGATCAGCCGCGTCCTGAACACATAATCACGTCCACTGTATTGGACGCGATTCCAACGGCAACCCGAGGACAGAAAAAAAAAAGCAAGAATGAGCAGGAAATATACAGGGAAAAATAGAAAAAATGAAACTAAACACACCGCATGGTTTGTATGTAGAAAAATGGTAAAAGAAGGAGGGGCACGTGAGGGTGCCAAATAAAGTGCCACGTGGGGCACGAAGGAGGAGGGTTATCAAATGGAAAAACGCAAAAGAGGTCCCCCATGATCGCCAATTTGTGGATGCGGTTTCCGTTCCCTTTTCAAGGGGCACGAAGAACAACGGCCCACAAAGAGGGGGTGGTAAAAAATGATTTGGAGTGGAAAGAGGGAAAATACGGAAAAGAAAAAGATCGTGATCGCTGTAATCACAGGATTGATGCCCCCCCTCGACACGAACAAGTGCTACATCTAGTAGTGTGTGAACATGGAATGTGATCGCCACCTAGCAAGCTGCCTTATAAAAGAGAATGAAGGCGGCTAACTTAACTAGGAAGAGGAGAGAGAAAGGGGGCGGACCTGGTGTCGTGACGGCCTTAGTGGTCGCGGTAGTGCTGATAACGCGATGTTGGTGCCAGTCGCGTTTCTTGTCGCGTCGTCCTCTGCCGCCGCGTTCTCTGTGTGCGGGAGTTGTTGAAGTGTGACCTTCATCTCATCTTCCAGTCGGCCGGAAGGCAAGAGCTCCTCGTGAATGACACTTGGATGCCTGCCACAAAAGAAAACAAACAAAAGGAAGCCCTATTAGAACACATTAAACATAGTATCTACTCTAAAATAGAAAGAAAGAATGGGAACATGGGAACGAACCTGGGGGGTTTTGAACCCCTATGGGTGTAGGAAAACGTGGGGTGTGCTGGATATGCTCTGTCTAAGAATAACATAAAAAAATGCATGCAAATGAAGGAGAAAGGGAAAGGGAGAGAGTGAGCCCCATTAGGGCGACTCCTTGGTGTGATTGCTTCTCAAAGGATTGTCCAAAAGCTTCAGGAGGGTGCTGGAGTCGCCTTCTCAGTCCCGTCCCGGCTTCATAGATGATGAAATGGGTTGCTTTTGGTGGAGAGGGATGTGAGGGAAATGGAGGAGAAGGGTGGCTGCGTGGCTAAGGAAATTTCGGCAGCCCTTCGGGTAACATTTTTTTGCTCTCCCGTCCTTGAGGTGGTGCCTTTCTTTTATAGAGCATGAGAGAGAAATAGGTGATATTATCTCTTCAAAATGGTCCAAATTCGAAATGGGAGATAATGGTCTTTTAAAACTGCAAGGGAGAGTCTAAGGGATCTTCACAAGAGTCCCTAGGGCCAGAATCTTGCCCCAAGGGGTGGAGATATCTCCTAGGGATAAAGCTGGGTCAATAGGAGGATAAATGGGAGGTTGTTGCGGAGTCTGGTGCGCTCAGACATTGTCGCGGCGTATCGTAGGGACGCGACTAGAGACGCGGCGGGTCGGGGCGTCGCGATAGCAAGCCCACGTGCATGGATATTATGCATGGGCTGTCGCGGCGTCCAGGGCCGTCGCGACTAGATGTCGCGACTAGGAAATCGAATTATTTTGGATTTATCAGCCAATTCACACAACAGTAAAAGTATAATTGCACATGGACTCTCCAAAATAATAATGGGCGGGATTTCAAGGCATTTTAAATGGTTAATGGGCTCAATCAAGGCTAGTGATGGGCTCAAGGTGAGTCACCAACTAGGGGCTAACTAGGATAACATGAAATGTGGTTCAACCCATTAGTCGGAACCGGGTGTCTACAGATTGCCCCTCCTTGGCTTCCTCTTTGCAGGGTAGCGAAGCGGAAGTGAAGTGGAGTTGTCACGGGGACGAGAAGCAGAAATGACATGGAGTGGACTAAAAAGTGGGAGTCAAGGTAAAGAGACACCCAGCTAACTAACAGGCAATGTAATTTTCGTGAAAGCGCTGAATTAGCTGCTCGAGCAGTGCAAAGGAAAGCCAAGTCTGGACGAGAAGGAGAAAAGAAGAGGACGATCAACCCCTCGATTGAGAGGTACCCTAGCCGATTGCCTGCAGGTTTCGTTTTGGAGGGACATGTGCGTGCCAGGCAGGTAACTCATGACTCTGTCCTGTAGCGGTTTGCAACCAAAACGGATCAAGGGAATAAGATGAAATTTGGATAGGGAATCCAGACAGGGAAATTCTTGTCAAACTGACGAGAACAACTTACTCGGAGGCAAACCTTCCGATCGGAGTGGAATTGGATTTCTTGTTTGAAAATGAAGAATGATGGGCACTCAACAAGGGCTCATCAATAGTCAGG